>CAUYTI010097821.1:0-10939 GCA_963575145.1 Galago senegalensis
GTGGTCCCAGCTACTTGGGAGGCGGAGGCAAGAGACTCGCTTGAGCCCAGGAGTTGGAGGTTGCTGTGAGCTGTAATGCCATGGCACTCTACCCAGGGGGACAGCTTGAGGCTCTGTCTCAAAAAAAAAAAAATAAATAAATAAAATGGCGTGCAGCCTGGGGCTCAAGAGGCTAAGGCATCAGCCATGTACACCTGAGCTGGCCAAACAATGACGGCTGTAACCAAAACACAGCTGGGCGTTGTGGTGGGCGCCTGTAGTCCCAGCTGCTTGGGAGGCTGAGGCAGGAGAATCTCTTGAGCCCAGGAGCTGGAGGTTGCTGTGAGCTGTGATTCCACAGCACTCTACCCAGGGCAACAGCTTAAGGCTCTGTCTCAAAAATAAATAAATAAATAAATTAATTAATTAATTAATTAATCATATCAAGTATGATTGTTGGCAAAGTACATGGTACATATACAAATAACTGAATCAAAAACGAATCAACAGCTACTCTGGCAAACTGCTTGGTGTTTGTGATGAAGATACATTTCCAATGTTCCTACAATTCAAATTCTAAGCAAATACACTCACTCAGACAACTACATAAACATGCACCAGTGAACTTAAAAAACAAAAAACCACCAGGTGCAGTGGATCATGCCTATAAATCCACCACTCTGAGAAACTGAGGAGGGAGGACTTCTTGAGCTTAGGAGTTCGAGATCAGCCTAAGCGAGGGCAAGACCCCCTTCTCTACTAAAAATAGAAAAGTAAGCTCGGCCTTGTGGCAGGCACTCTGTAGTCCCAGCTACTTAGGTGGCTGAAGTAGGAAGATCACTTGAATCAGGCATTTGAGGTTGCTGTGGCCTGGGCAACAAAGTGAGACAAAACAAACAAACACCACCACCACCCCCCAGCGCCAATATTTATAAAATCATTGTTCATAATAGCCAAACCCTGCACTCTAAATGTCAATTGTAAATATCCAAGATCGAAGAAAAACTTGTATATTCACGCTAAGTATTATTCAATAAAAGCCAAAAATAAGATATATGCAAGATAATTCCATTTACATAAAGCTCAAAAATGGGTAAGACTAAATTCTAGTATTTTGGGATATAAACTTACATGTTAAAACTACAAATGTCAGCATAACACTTGCATCAAGCTGAAAATGGTAGGTAAATGGTAGGTACTGTGCTTCCCTGAAAATAAGACACTTATATTCATTTTTTCTCAAGAAGACACACTTGGGCTTATTTTCAGGGGATGTCTTATTTTTATTAAGTATAATACAATAATCTACATTTATTCAAATAATTATGTCATCTTCTGGAACCTGACCTTATTGGTGGGGCTGGTGCTAGTGATGCGTGAACTCCTTTCCTGTAAGTACAAATGGATCGGAGAAAGGAGCTATGGCAGATAGATAAAAGGTATTCCAGTCTTCCTTACCACTCCCAACCAAAATGCATGGCGTGGCTATGCAGATACTCTTCATAGCCATGCCCACCACTAGGTCTTATTATCGGGGTAGGGCTTATATTTAACAAATGCATAGAAATCCAACTAGGGCTTATTTTTTGGTTAGGTCTTATTTTGGGGGAAACATGGTAGTTGTAATGGGTAGATGCAGGTGGGAGGAGACTTCTGGGATGCTGGCAATGTCTGTCTTGTTCAGGGTGGCAGTTACAAGAATCTTTATGTAAAAATATTCCATTTTGGGTGGTGCCTGTGGCTCAAGGGAGTAGGGCGCCAGCCCCATATGCCATAGGTGGTGGGTTCAAACCCAGCCCCAGCCAAAAACTGCAAAAAAAAAAAAAAAATTCATTTTGGGTGGTGCCTGTGGCTCAGTGTGTTGGGTGCCAGACCCATACCCTGGGGGGTGGGGGTGGGAGCGGTGGGTTCAAACCCGACTCCGGCCAAAAACTGCAAAAAAAAAAAAAAATAGCTGGGCACTGTATGTAGTGGGCACCTGTAGTCCCAGCTACTCGGGACTACAGGTGGGAGGCTGAGGCAAGAGAATCGCCTAAGCCCAAGAGCTGGAGGTTGCTATGAGCTGTGATGCCACAGCACTCTACCGAGGGCAACAAAGTGAGACTTTGGTCTCCAAAAAAAAAAAGAATTTTTTAAAAATTTTATCTTATGTATCTTTTCAGCATATGTAGTTATATTTCACAATAAAAAAGGAAAAACTCTCTTCAAAGGGGAGAAGATCTAAAGAAAATTCTAAGAATTTTACTCAAAGAGATTAACTTCAAATTGTTTTTCTTTTCTTAGAGCTAGGGTCTTCTATGTTTCCCAGACCAGATTTGAACTAGGCTCCAGGGATCCTCCTTCCTTAGCCTTTCAAGTAGATGAGATTACAAGGCACATACCACAGTGCTGGCTTCAAGGAGATTAACCCTTAATTTTAGATAGAGTAATGGGGCTAGGCTTGATGACTCATGTCTGTAATCCCAGCACTCTGGGAGGCCAAGGCCGTGATAACCTGAGCTCAAGAGTTCAAGACCAGCCTGAGCAAGAGTGAGACCTCCCCCTGCCCCACTAAAAATAGAAAAACTAGCTGGGTGTTGTGGTGGGTGCTTGTAGTGTTAGCTACTAGGGAGGCTGAGGCAGGAAGATCACTTGAGCCCAAGATTTTTAGGTTGCTGTGAGCTACTGATGCCATCGCACTCTACCAAGGGTGACAAAATGAGATTCTGTCTCAAAAAATAAGTGAATGGGTTTGGCAACTGTGACTCAAGCAGCTAAGGCGCCAGCCACATACACCTAAGGTGGCGGGTTCGAATCCAGCCCGGGCCCACCAAACAACAATGATGAATGCAACCAAAAAATAGCCAGGCATTGTGGCAGGCGCCTGTGGTCCCAGCTACTTGGGAGGTGGAGGCAGGAGACTCGCTTGAGCCCAGGAGTTGGAGGTTGCTGTGAGCTGTGATGCTGCAGCACTCGACCCAGGGGGACAGCTTGAGGCTCTGTCTCAAAAAAAATAAATAAATAAAATAAATAAGTGAATGGGAGTGGCGCCTGTGGCTCAGTGAGTAGGGTGCCAGCCCCATATACTGAGAGTGGTGGGTTCAAACCTGGACCTGGCCAAACTGTAACAAAAAATAGCCGGGTGTTGTGGTGGGCACCTGTAGTCCCAGCTACTCGGGAGGCTGAGACAAGAGAATCACCTAAGCCCAAGAGCTGGAGGTTGCTGTGAGCTGTGATGCCACAGCACTTTACTGAGGGTGACAAAGTGAGACTCTTATCTCTAAAAAAAAAAAGTGAATGAGTAAAAAAAAAGTAATGGAATAATTACATCCAAACACACTGTATTCTAATTTCTATAAATAAGCCTTTGGCTTTACTGTTTAACTATCATTCTTCATTCAAGTTTTGGAACAGATGGTGTAATATTCAGATATCGAATTATTCAACAAGTCAAGTAAGTACTAAACTTTTACATTTCCTACTTCTTTTTTTTTTTTTTTTTTGAGATGAGTCTCACATGGTCACTATCAGTAAGAGGATCACAGCATCTTAGCTCACAGCATCCTCAAACTCTTGGGTTCAAGCGATCCTCTTGCCTCAGCCTCCCAAGTAGCTGGTACTACAGGTGCCAGCCACAAGGCCCAGCTATTTTTTTAGAAATGGGGTCTTGCTCTTGCTCAGGCTAGCCTTGAACTTTTTTTTTCAATTTCACTTTCAATTGGCTTTTAATCTTCTTAGTTTGAAGTGTTTTTATTTTCTCTATTTTGTCTCACTTTGTGGCCTTCAGTAGAGTACCGTGGAGTCATAGCTCACAGCAACCTCCAACTCTTGGAGTGATTCTCTTACCTCAGCCTCCCAAGTAGCTGGGACTACAGGCGCCTGCTAGAATGCCTGGCTTTTTTTTTTTTTTTTTGGTAGAGATGGGGTCTTACTCTGGCTCATGCTGGTCTCCAACCTCTGAGCTCAGGGCAATCCACCAGCCTTTGCCTCCCAGGGTGCCAGGATTATATAAGCATGAGACGCCACACCCAGCCTTGAACTTTTGAGCTTAGGTAATCTACCCACTGTCTCCCAATTGCTGGGATTACAGGTGTGAGACACGGTGCCCAGCCTACACTTCCTACTTCTACACTTGACATTTGAAATAGGTGTCCAGCAATGACTGAATAGTTATAAAGTAGTTTTAGATGAGATAATATGTAGAATATATCAAGATTTGGGGGCTCAGCACCTGTAGCACAGTGGGTTCAGTGCCAGCCACATCCATCAAGGGTGGTGGGTTCAAACCCAGCCCGGGCCAGCTAAACAACTGGAACAAAAAAAATAGCGTTGTGGCAGGCACCTGTAGTTCCATCTACTTGGGAGGCTGAGGCAAGAGAATTACTTAAGCCCAAGAGTTTGAGGTTGCTGTGAGCTGGGACACCATAGCGCTCTACCCAGGGTGACATAGTGAGACTGTATCCCCCCCCCAAAAAAAAGATTTGGGGGCTGCACCTGTGGCTCAAAAGGGTAGGGTGCCAGCCCCATATGCTGGAGGTGGCTGGTTCAAACCCAGCCCCAGCCAAAAAAAAAAAAAAAAAAAGGGATCTGGCCTCGGCACCTATAGCTCAGTGAGTAGGGTGCCGGTCACATATACCCAGGCTGGTGGGCTCAAACCAGGCACAGGCCTGCTAAACAAGGATAATTGGGGTGCCTGCAGCTACTCTGAAGACTGAAACAAGAGAATTGCCTGAGGCCAAGAGTTTGAGGTTGCTGTGAGCTATGACATCATAGTACTCTACGGAGGGTGACATAGTGAGACTGTCTCAAAAAAGAAAGATTTGATTACTCCAGCTTTTGCAAACATAAATTCCTAAAACCTGTTAATACATTAACTCATACTGCCTAAGAAAAAGCACTGCTGTGCGGCTCGGTGCTGCCTGCAGGACAATGGTTATAGCACCAGCCACAATCACCAAGGCTGGCGGGTTCGAACTGGCCTGGGCCAGTTAAGCAACAATGACAATGGCAACAAAAATAGCCAGGCATTGCAGCAGGTGCCTATAGTTCCAGCTACTTGGGAGGCTGAGGCAAGAGAATTGCTTAAGCCTAAGACTTTGAGGTTGTTGTGAGCTGTGATGCCAAGGTACTCTACCCAAGGTGACAGCTTGAGACTCTGTCTCAAAAAAAAAAAAAAAAAGAAGTTATTTAGGAAATATCACTGGGCAAGTCTTTTAATAACCACCAAATAGGATCATGTATCCTGAAATACAGTACATTTGTAAATAGATGATAAAGCACTAACCTACAGGTGCTTTAATGAGGGAATGTGTCACGATGTTTCTCAAGGCAAAGGGGAAGTTTTGGGGTAGTCTCTGGTTTTTCATACTACTTTTAAATATAGACAATGATTTATTTTAGTTTATTTATTTTTTTAAGACAGAGTCTCACTATCACCCTGGGTAGAGTGTGGTGGCTTCACAGCCATCAGCAACCTGACTCTTAAGACTCAAGCAATCCGGCTCAGTGCCTGTGGCTCAAACGGCTAAGGAGCCAGCCACATATGCCTGAGCTGGTGGGTTTGAATCCAGCCCAGGCCCACCAAACAACAATGATGACTGCAACCAAAAAATAGCCAGGCGTTGTGGTGGGTGCCTGTAATCTCAGCTACTTGGGAGGCGGAGGCAGGAGAATCACTTGAGCCCAGGAGTTGGAGGTTGCTGTGAGTTGTGATGCCACGGCACTCTGCCCAGGCGGATAGCTTGAGGCTCTGTCTCAAAAAAAAAAAAAAACAAAACAGGTAAGGACTGAAAATACTTCACAGGTTTGGGCTGGGCGTGGTGGCTCACACCCATAATCCCAGCACTCTGGGAGGCTGAGGCGGGTGGATTGCCTGAGTTCGGAGTTTGAGACCAGCCTCAGCAAGAGTGAGACCTTTCTCTACTAAAAATAGAAAAACTGAGCAAGAGGATCAGTTTAACCCCAAAGCTGGAGGGTGTTGTGAGCCATGACGTCATGGCACCCTACCCAGGGGGACAGCCTGAGACACTATCTCAAAAAAAAAAACAACAACAACAAAAAAAACTTTATAGGTTTAGAAATTTTTCTTTCTATCCTTGAATCTCTCTCCCTACTCTGCTATACAGTTCCTCCTTCTACCAGATGTGCTGGGAGAATTACCTGGGTTATCTCACTTCCCCCAAGTATCCCAAACTGTTGAGATGTCCTTTGACATCTGGAGCTAAAGTTTTATTTTCTTTCTGGTTTCCTGGCAGAGCAAAGGGCCCAGCACGTGTGAACGGAAACAAACCCACACAGATTATAGGGATGCCAAATTCTATGTGTAGAGACACCTTCCTCCTCGTCCTCCACAGAGCTCCCTTCTCAGCAAGCATCCAGGTGCTCACCCACCACTTCCCAGATCGGAACGAAGGTCCGGGATCAAACTCCAACCCTCCTTTCCCCTAGATTTCCAGAAACAGGGTCGTGGGGACAGCAGCAAACACTTTCAAAGTACACCCTACACAGACAGTTGCACAACAGACCTGGAGAAGGATTCCGGTTTAACAGGTAAATACCACAGATGAGACAAGAGGGGATCTGCTCGACGGTACCGACGGCATTTCGAGAATGTCTGCATTTGCACAGCGAACCCAAAGTTTTAGCAATTTAACTTGTGGCTCACCTGCGGAATATCGCGACGAGCTGAAATTGGTATTGTGAGCAAACGGGTGCTATGGAATCGACTAATCAGCCCTAAACTCAAGCTAGGCGGAAAAATTCTTTGAATACTCCGGCTTTGTTTAGTGGGCAGACAACAGAACCGCCGAATTTCAGAGTCGGAAGACACGTATCTCCGTGTTCTCCGGCCCGTTCTCGGACTTGCGGGGCGCCCCGCCCGCCGCGCACTCCGTCCCGTAGGTCCCCAGATGGACGCCGGGGAGCCTCGGGGAGGCCGGGGCCCGGCCCGCGAAGCCGGGGCGCCTCGGGGAGGCCGGGCGGGACGGGGCGGGAGCGGCCTCTCCGAGGACTACAGAGGGAGGGAGGGAGGGGAGGAGGCCGCCTCGGGCCGAGGTGCAGCAGCTCCGAGCGGGCGCGCGGCCCGGCCCGCAGCCCCTAGGCCCGCCCGCCCGTACCTTTGGCGAGGGCTACGGTGGAGTTCTCGGTGTCGATGGTGTAGAGGATGCCCTCGTAGCGGATCTCGGCCTTGGAGATGAGGCTGATCTTGCTACCGATGTAAGGGGTGCCCCCGCTCATGGCGCCGCCACCGCCGCCGCTCCGGGCCGCTCGCAGAGAGGCAGATCCCACGCCGCTGTCGCCGCTCCGCACGCCCGCTCGCTCCGTCGGCGCCTACAGCAGTCGCCTAAGACCTAACATGGCGGCGGCGCCGGCTCCGCTACCCTCCCCCAGCCTCCCGCCCTCTAGCCGCGGCGGCGGCGGCGGCGGCAGCGGCGGCGGCGCGGGGCATGCCGGGAGGGCGAGGCTCTGCTCTCGCGAGACTTGGCCGGCTGCTAGCGGCTCCGGCTCGTCTAGTGGTCTCTGTATCCGGATAAACCGTATTCGGCCTGATCTACTCGGCACCTGCTGGCCTCCGCTCCAACCCCTCTTGGAGGAGTTTGGGGAGGCGAGGAGAAGTGCCTTATGTACGGTACCTGCACCCCGAGGGCGGGAGCGGAGACACGGGTAGCTCTCCTTTTGACGCCGGCTGCACCCTCCATTTCCAGGCGCGTCGTACCTTGTCTGGAGTCTTGTATCTTTTGCAAAGGTGGGTCCCTCCACCTGGAAAGTTGGACACCCGCCTCCGAGCTTCTCGTGAGCTGCTGGTCATCCTTTTAAGACATTGTCCTTTCCTTTTTGAGGCAACTGAATCTCATGGAGCTCTCATGACCCTGTTAACAGCATCCATCGCCCAAAGAGTTTCCCCTAGGTTGCTTCTAGAGCTGGGACTCTGTCACAAGAACTCAATTTTTTAGCCCCGCACGGTTCAACTCTTTGTGTGTGTGGTTTTTTTTTTTTTTTTTGAGACTCTCACTTTGTCATCCTAGCTCACAGCAACCTCAGACTCTTGAGGTCAATAGACTATAGGCGCCCACCACAGAGCCAGGCTTTTTTTTTTTTTTTCCAGTTGGCTAGGGCTGGATTTGAACCCACCAGCTCCGGTATATGGGGCCGGCGTCCTACTCCTATTTTTAGAGACAGTGTCACTCTAGCTCAAGCTGGTCTCCCATCTCCTGAGCTCAGGCAATGCTGCCGCCTTGGCCTCCCAGAGTGCTGGGATTACAGGCGTTAGCCAGTCCAGCTCTTTTCAGATGGTGTGATCCCGGGTCATGGCTTTCAGTGCCGCAGTACACTGACCAATCTCAAGTATCTGTAGCTTTGATAGGTTCTGTGAACTCCAGTTTCATGGAAACAGTACACACTTCAGCCTCTCCAGTTGTGTGTTGAATTGACAGTACAAATTTTGTGTGTCCAAAGCCCATATTCCCTGACCCCCATCTAAACCTGCTTCTTCCCCGTTGAATTAACTGGTATAATTTATTCGGCTGTTTAGACCAAAAGCCTTGGACTCACCCTTGACTTCTCTCTTAACCTTCACATCTGTTCTGACTGCAAATCTTGCCCATTCCATCTATGGAATACATCCTGAATCTGATCACTTCCCTTCTCACCATTTCTATCCCTACAGTGCTACAAGAAGCCACAATTAGTTAGGCCAGAATTATTGCAGAAGTCTTACAAAATTTCTCTCGATGGCTGCCTTTGACCCAGTAGTTTATCCTCAACACAGCAGCTGAAGAGATTTTGTTGAAATCTAACTCAGGGCTCTGCACCTGTAGCTCAAGCAGCTAACGCACTAGCCACATGCACCAGTGCTGGTAGGCTCAAATCCAGCCCTGGCCAGGTAAACAATCAATGACAACTGCAATAAGAAAATAGCACAGTGTTGTGACGGGTGCCTTTAGTCCCAGCTACTTGGGAGGCTGAGGCAAGAGAATTGCTTGAGCCCAGGAGTTGGAGATTGCTGTGAGTTGTGATGCCACAGCCCTCTACCCAGGGCAACAGTGTGAGGCTCTGTCTCAAAAAAAAAAAAAAGAATCTAACTCAGATCATGTCATTCTACCCACTATTTTCTCCCCACTGATCCTGTGGGTCACACAGTGAACATCAGACTCCTTCCTTTGGCTTATAAGGACATACATGATTTAGCTTTGTTATATTCCTTCTCCCTTCTTTTGCAGCCACTCCTTCTTCACTGAGAACTTTAGTACTTCATTCTAGTCTCTGCTCAAATGTCACCTCCAGAGATGACTTCCCTGACTGCCCCATTTAAGATAATACCATCCACATCACTCTACATCCCTGTACTCAAATTGCTTTTCCTTCATAGCATTTATCCCAGACATATCTATTTAATTACTTGTGTTGTCTGTCTCCTTCACTAGAATGTAAATATTTTGAGGCAGGATATTGTTTTGGTCACTAGTGTATCATTAGGGTGTAGTGTAGCACCTGGTACAAGGAAACTGCCCAGTAAAAATTTGCTGCGCAAATGAACAGCTAGATGGAAGCAAAGCTCAGGGAGGGCATGTGGCAAACTGAGTGACAAATGGTGAGAAGCCTCGTATCACAGAGAGGGGGGAAGCAGGAGAGAGAGTTGTGATGGGATTGGTGGCTTCCAGGAAGGGCTGTGAAATCCCTGGTTCAGTAAGGTCCATGCCAGGGAGGTGAATTCTTATTCCTATTTTCCCCTTCTTATTCCAGGCCCGAAACGTAGCTTACCTTCTCATGATTCCTGAATGAGCTCATCCTTTTCCATCTACAAACTGGAAATTTCCAAATTTACAAATCCGTTCCAGATCTCCGGACTGCCATGGCCATGATAACTTCTTGGTGATGCAATTGCCTGGGTGTCCCACAGGCACTTTCTTTTTTTTTTTTTTTTTTGAGACAGAGCCTCAAGCTATCCCCCTGGGTAGAGTGCAATGGCATCACAGCTCACAGCAACCTCCAACTCCTGGGCTCAAGCGAGTCTCCTGCCTCTGCCCCCAAGTAGCTGGGACCACAGGCGCCCACCACAATGCCCGGCCATTTTTTGGTTGCAGCCATCGTTGTTTTGGCGGGCCCAGGCTGGATTTGAACCCACCACCTTAGGTGTACGTGGCTGGCGCCTTAGCCACTTGAGCCACAGGCACCGAGCCCCCACAGGCACTTTCAGCTCAATGTGCAAAATTACCTGCATCTACTTGTCTCCTCTCTCCAAATAAACTGCCGTTTACCACACTCTCTGTACTCATCATGGGCCTTAGGACCCACTTAGGTGTCCAATCCTTAAACCAGGATTTCTTATCTAGTATACCCCATCAGTCACCAATCTTGCTGATTCTGCTTTATGTTCTGCAAGTCATAGTTTTCTGTACTATAGAACATGAGGAACTATGCACAATGCAGCTGATTGGTATGGTATCCCGTGGTGTATTGTACATATGAATTTCTGTGTTATGGGCTAGAAAGAAGATTGAGAACTGTTACTGTAGCAGGCATCCTAAAATCCAAAACCCCTGTTGCTATCCTACTTGTTTCCAGTAGCTTACAGGAAAAAAAATTTCTTCCCCATTGAAACTTTTCAGCAATATAAGCTCTAGAATTTCTACATTGAAAGGGCTCAGGGGTGACAGAATGTTGGAAGGAGAGACTGGGAGTATTGGAGACTATTTTTTGTTTCAGTTGACATTGGCGTTTAGCTGGCCTGGGCTGGGTTCAAACCTGCCACCCTTGGTGTATGTGGCTGGCACCATAACCACTGTGCTACAGGCACTGAGCCTGGGTAAATTTTTATGACCTTGTTTATTAGATAAGAAACTGGCTTGGCGCCTATAGCTCAACCGGCTAAGGCGCCAGCCACGTACACCTAAGGTGGCGGGTTCGAATCCCCAGCCCGGACCCGCCAAACAACAATGACGGCTGCAACCAAAAAATAGCCGGGCGTTGTGGCGGGCGCCTG
>CAUYTI010097822.1:0-40426 GCA_963575145.1 Galago senegalensis
GGGTGCCTGTGGTCCCAGCTACTTGGGAGGCAGAGGCAAGAGACTCGCTTGAGCCCAGGAGTTGGAGGTTGCTGTGAGCTGTAATGCCACGGCACTCTACCCAGGGGGACAGCTTGAGGCTCTGTCTCAAAAAAAAAAAAAGTTGAGGCTTCCATACTTCCCCCAACTCTACTACAGCCTTCTTGAGTTTTATCTATCAGAACCAGAAAGAGATTCAATTGGAAGACAATGACTTCCTATGTGTACTTTATGCTTGATATAAATAATAATGGGGGCCAGGTGCAGTGGCTTATGTAACCCTAAAATTCTGGGAGGCCAAGGTAAGTGGATTGCCTTAACTCACGGGTTTGAGACCAGCCTGAGCAAGAGTGAGACCCTATCTCTAAAAATAGCCAGGCACTATGGCAGGCACCTGTAGTTCCAGCTACTTGGGAGGCTGAGGCAAGAGAATCACTTAAGCCCAAGAGTTTGAGGTTGCTATGAGCTATGATGCCATAGCGCTCTACTGAGGGTGACAAAGTGAGACCCTGTCTCAAAATAAATAAATAAAAAATAATGGTGATGGATATAGTATACTGTTTACTATATGCCAGACATCACTCTACACACCTTAGAGACATTAGCTATTTTAAACCTATAACAACCTTACAAGGGTTTTATAGATAAGGAAACAGGTACACAGAGGTTAGTAACTTATTTACAGTCACACAGCGACAGGTCACAACCTGGCTTCAGACACAATATTCATTCTTTTGTACCCTAGCCTCATGTTGGAGAGAATCATATTCTGTTAGCCAAGTACCATTTCTTGGATCATGGTGCTCTATGTCCTGGCCAGAAATTCATATGTAAGAAACCATACTGAAGATATAATTTAAAATATGAAAACATCTTTACAGCCAAGATGTTCATTATGATATTAATAATAATATAGATAATAATAACAATATAATAATAATAAATTAAATGTTAAATAAAAAGGAAGTCATTTTTTAAATAGCCACCATTGGAAAAATTTCAATGGTCAGTTATACCTTCATTTAAAATTATGTATAAAATAATATGTGCAAACATATCAAAAACAATTAGAAATCATTCTGCTTAGAAACAATTATGTTGCAACGTGAAGTTAAAAAAGCAATATACAAGGTTTATTATCATAATTTTATAAAATACACACATATACAGAAAACCATAAAGAGGAATGAGAAAAATAAACCTTTGTTGCTTCTAAGTGATTTTTTAAATTTCTTCTAACTTTTATGTCTCCTACAGTTACACTTGAGAAAAGGCATTAGCTATCAGAACCAGGCACCCAGAAAGATTCAGTTGGAAGACAATGCCTTCCTACGTGTCGTTTATGCCTGATATTAATAATAATGGTGATGGATAATACTTTATTGTTTTTGTAATAGATGTCTGATAAATTTTATTTTGCCGTTTTTTGTTGATTTTCTCACCTAAAATTATTACATTTTTCTGTCACATTTGAGAACTTATCTATAACTCTGTGCATGTCCTATCAGTGATTTTAAAAGGGCAGAATAAGAAGGTATGCTTGGTTCTCAATTCCTGGCTGTTCCATGGCCTTTATTCCAAGGAGAGCATGCAAACATATGAGACATAACAATGATGGTGCTATTAGGAACCAATAAAAAAAAGGAAGGAAGGAAGGGAGGGAGGGAGGAGAGAAGAGAGGAAAGAAAATTTTAAAAAAAAAGCAATATGAACAATTCTTAGCAAAAACTAGGTCTAATAGATTCAGAATGTCTCCCCATTCAGATAAAGATAAGCAGCAAAAAGTCATGAGGTGGGGAGGACAGGGTTCAAGAACAGACACAAACAAATCTCTTGAGACTTGGGTTGGAAATCTCATGAAAGGGAGAATGGGAGGAAAAAACCATAAGCCTAATTATTGCAGGTCTAACAGTGGACATCAGTTCAGTGTCCATTAAGGAAAAGAAGAACCTCTCTGGACTTTAAGCAGAAGGAATTTAACACAGGAACTGATTACCAACATTCTGAAAGGAATGGAGGGCATAGGAGGAAGGTAAAGTTATCCTGAGGTCAGGGACTGTAGACAGCCCTACAACCCACAGGGCCAGAGAAGCAAAAGGAAAAGCGTGATACTCAGAGCTGTTCACTGTTGCTCCCCTGAGATGCTAGAACTGAGCAAAGCTAGGGTGGGTGCTGCTATCGTTCGCCAGGAAGTCACAGCCCACCATCTCCACCACAGAAGCCCATAGGCCCAATGCTGCCAGTTAGTGTGCTGCTGATACTGAGGCCAGAGTCCACAGACACTACACTTGTAAGGCTGCCGGACTGTCATTACTGCTGCTGCTAAAATTGCATAGGCAGGAACCCAGGCACACAGACACTTCTGCTGTCACTAATGCCGATGGCAGACATGATGCTAGAATCAGGGGAAATGGCTCTTACCTTCTTTCTGCCTTCTGGTTTCCTGCAGTGCCGTCTGTGGGTAGAACCTAACTGAAAGCCACTGGCAAAAGATGCTGAGAAATGCCACGCACCTGCTTCCAGCCCTGGTAAACAGAACTGGAGACAACAGTCTTCAAAAATAATCAGCCCCAGTGCCAAGTTCAAACCCGCAATAGTTCCAAGCCTAGACTGATGCTAACTTCAGGAGTTACTGCCCATGATCTCCCCCATCCCCCTTGAAAGGGCTGTCATTATTTTCTGAGATTCAGGTAAGCTAAGATGGGACCTACATAGGCTCAAATACCAACATTAGAACAACGCATGGATGGGAATCTCTATTTTGAACACATAATGTAAAAAAGATCTGCCCGTACTTGGCATTTTATTATTAATAAATATTAAATATCATTTGAAAATCGGAAGACTAAATTCACTCTGGACTGTCAAATTCCAGTCCCAATTCAGACCCAAAACATGAGGCTATCACCTCTATTACTATTAAAACTACAGTCACATTGGCATAATGACATTTCAGTCAAGGACAGGCCACATACATAGAAGTGGTCTCATAATATTATAATGCCAGCTGGCCATGGGAACTCATCCCTATATCACCATAACTTTGGGATGCTGAGACAGGAGGATCACTCACTAGAGGTGAGTTCAAGACCTGGGCAACATAACAACACCCTATCTCTAAACAACAATAAAAATGTTTAGCTAGTTGTGATGATACCTGCCCATAGTCCCAGATACTCAGCTACTCAGGAGGATGAGACAGGAGAATCACTTGTGCCCAGGAGTTTGGGGCTGCAGTGAGCTATCACTGTACTCTAGGCTGGGCAACAGAGGCAACCTGTCCCTATAAAAAAGAAAAAAGAAAAAAGAAGAAAAGAAGAAAGATCTTAATACCATATTTTTGCATATTGTACCTTTCTTTTTATTTATTTATTTATATTTTTGAGACAGAATCTCACTCTGTCACCCTGGGTAGAGTGCCATGGCATCAGCCTAGCTCACAACAACCTAAAACTCCTTTTTCAAAATGATCCTGCTGCCTCAGCCTCCCAAGTAGCTGGGACTATGATGCCCAGCTAGGGTATTTTTCCTTTTAGATACACAAATACTTATGATTACGTTACAGGACAGGACACATGCTGTACAAGTCTGTAGCCCAGCAGCAATAGGCCACCCTATATGGTCTAGGACATAACAGACTGTGCCATCTAGATTTGGGTCAGTACACTCCATGAGGTTCACACAGTAATGAAATCTCGTAAGGACACATTTCTCAGAAGGTCTCCCCATTGTTAATCAATGCGCCATGTATCTTTTAAGTTACTAATTTTTCTCTGAGATGAGCAAAGACACAGGCGGCTTTTCTGTAAGGCTGGGAGTTGATCACACGCTTTGTTTTGTTTTCCCTCTATGGTCACAAAGTCATTATGTGTGATGTTAAACAATAAACAAGAATGAGCAGTTTAGGTTGGTCTCATAATTTCTAGTGTTTACTATGGTGATAATTAAATGTTTTACGTAAGGAATGCTGTCAGGGTGCAATTATGAACATCTAAATAAGTGGCTTATTTTTCAAATTAGTTTTCAGGATGAGATAAGGGGAATTTGAGACAGATAATTATTGAGCCAATTTTACAGGTGAAAAAGCTGTAACATACACACGGAAGTATATGAAAAATAACTATATGGGATGAATCTTAACTCTCTGGAAACCAACTTGGCCACACCTTGGACGTCCAACTCTGCCTCCCTGTGGATCTGCTTTTTTCAAAATAACTGAGGAGGCATTTTTCCCAGGCCCTTCAGAACAATCTTGGTACTAAGTTACTAACCCTGGAAATGGGGAGAAATTTTAGGATGTTTTCAGAGACTGGTAGGGCCAAGAGTCCTCTCTGGAGGTCATGGTGTTCTAGACTTCCAACCTGTTTTCTATCTGGGACATACTTGAGAGCTCTTCTGGAGATATTTATGAGAGAAAAACTCTATCCCCAGCCCTCCGTCCTCCTCCCACCCAAACCTACAGCCAGTCACTATCCTTCTGCACCTTCTCCACAACCCACACTCAAGAGGAAACATGAGCCAGAACTGAGACCCCCCCAATACCTAAGACATCTGCTCAAATTCAGTTCCATTCTGCCTCAAGCTTTCTTTCCCACTTATAAAATGAGATAATTCTAAGAAGCCCAATACTTGGCACTTCCCAAGTACTGAAATGCTTCTTTGTGTGTCTGTATGCCCATACCCACCAGGCAGTGAGCTCCTGGAAGGCCAGGATGGGATCTATCCCAAGTGCCCTGTACAGCCTGGGTACATTTGTTGAATAAAAAAATGAAAGAAAGCAAAGCACATTAAGTATGGGAAAACACTGTGAAAAATAGAAACCTCACATTTGTTCATTTGTTTGCTTATTTATTTATTTAGAGACAGAGCCTCACTTTGTCACCCTGTGTAGAGTGCTGTGGCATCATAGCTCACAGCAACCTCAAATTCTTGGGCTCAAGTGATCCTCTTGCCTCAGCCTACCGAGTAGTAGAGTCTACAGGCACTTGCCACAATACCCAGCTATTTTTAGAGATGGGGTCTTGGTCTTGTTCAGGGTGGTCTCAAACCCATGAACTCAGGCAATCCACCCATCTCAGCCTCCCAAAGTGCTAGGATTACAGGGGTGAGCCACTGTGCCTGGCCCAGAATCCTCACATTTAAATAGGACTGTGGGGTTTACAAAGCATACATACATGTATACATATTACAAAATATATTATATAGTACAATATATGTATGTATATATACATATTATTATATGCTCATTATATTACATACATTATAGATTCACATTATTTTAATTCTCAATAGATGAGCTTGGCAGATGTTATTATTCTCATTTTATTAGACAGAAAATAAAGTTCAAAGGGATTGAGTAATTTGCCTACACCTCTAATGAGTAACCTCCTATTCTTTGTGAATATAAAGAGTTTTCATTTTCTCAAAGTGAATATTTTCCTTCTTGACTTGCTGCCCTGCTGTTTTCCAAAGCAGGCTAAGGAAATGATAAGAGTCCCCGTCACAGTGTATACGGTGCATTTTACCCACCTCTATCCTCCACATTTTCTCCCTGCATTCAGGTCACCTTTCTGAAGAACTGGTCTGCCCAGGGGAATAAAATGTGGGCCATCCCCCGCCCTTGTAAAATGCTCCAAGTGGTCCTTTCCTCTTCTGAGTCATTTTACTTCCCCAAAGAAGGCTCTGTCACTTCTCACTTGCCTCCTATGTAGTTCTTAATAAACCAAAGCTGCCACCAAAGAGATAGAATTTTGACAAAGTACCAAAATACATGATGAGGAGTATGTTTTAGCAGTGTGTGGCTTCAGAAGCGAGTGGAGTTTATTGCCTACACACCCTCAGAAGTGGGACGTTGAGAGAACAGTCATGATATAATCCTGGAACGGAAGGCCTCAGCCACTGCCAATCAGCTACAGGAGAAATGAAGTCATTCAAATATAAGACGCAGTGATCTGGAGCAAAGGGTGAAGAAAAGTCCATGACTGATGCTTGTGGAAATTCTGAGCAAAACAAGGCCTTGGGGAACTAGCTAGCACTACCCACGTGAGCAAGAGAGATGGAACCCATGTGCGTAATCATAACTCTACTAGCTGGCCCACTGAGCACCTCCTGCGTAAGGACTATTTTAATAACAGCAGCAAAACTTTGCTGTGTGCAGGCTTCTGAGGACTCTCCGTATGTCATCTCATTTTTCCTCTAACATCAACCCTCTGAGGAAGGTTCTGCTGTCACCTTTTCACAAATGGGAAAGGGAGGCCGGGAAGGATCAGGTGACTTGGCCCCAATGTTCAGCTTGCAAGTGATCAAGCCAGTCCTGGACACAGGGCAGCTGGATTCCAGAGTCCACGTCCAAAGTCCTAGCCTTTTGCTATCCAGCTGTGTTGAACCCCACTTAACAGATGAGAAAACAGAGGCTAAGAGGGATTAGAGCAGCAGTCCCCAATCTTTTTGGCACTGGGACCAGTTTTGTAGAAGACAATTTTTCCACAAATAGGGGTAGGGGGATGGGATAAGAGGTGGCGCTGAGGTGGCACTGTGAGTGATAGGGAGCAGCTATAAATACAGAGAAGCTTGGCTCACTCGTCCTCCACTCACCTCCTGCTCTGCAGCTTGGTTCCTAACAGGCCACAGACCAGAACCTTTCCGGCACCAGGAACCAGTTTTGTGGAAGTCAATTCTTCCATAGATGGGGGATGGCTGTGGGGAGGATGAGGTGGGAGGCAGAGTTCAGGTGGTGATGCTGTCAGGCCTGGTTCCTAATAGGCCATGGACCAGTATTAGTCCCTGGCCCGGGTGTTGGACCAGGAACTTATGCTTTAAGTCTGGTCCTGGATTTATTAGGAACCAGGAACTTATGTCAGAAATAAGTGATGGGGTCAGGATTCAGACCAGGCCTTTCATGATCAACAGCCCGTAAACTTTCCCTCCAACATATCATCTGTCCAGGGAAAACTAAATATCCCAGAAAAGATATGTGGAAGGAAGGTTAAAGGAACATAACCTAGTTTTTACACTTCAGCTTCTCAGAGCCAGGTTTAATGTGATTCTTTGGCTGAGAAAGATGTCTACATTCCCAATTCCCTACTCGGAAATTATGTATTTTCCATGTGGAAAGTCCACTAGGATTTGCAGGAGTAACCAGGAATCAAAGACAGCCTAACAACCTTCCCACAGTCAAAAGAACAAAGAAAGCTAATAGTACTCTAACCAGCTGGGAGAGAATATCTGTTCAAGAAAAGATCTTGTTTTCTGTAAAGCCAAACAGAGTTGGATTTATTTCAACAGGACAACATTCCCAGAAGTTCTGTCTGTCTTTAATAAGTTGCAAAACTACTGTTCTCCAAGCTCACTCTTGGAAGTTTCCTACCTCATTTTTTTCTTATATCTCAACTCAGAATAATTTAGTTGGAGAATTAAACAAAAGGAAAATCCAAAAAATGAATAAAGATACCCTCGGGAAAAAATGTCTTCAACAGTACAGGCTTAGTTGCTGCAGAACTTTACTTTCTCATCCCAGAAGCACCAATTCCCAGTTTCAGGGCCAGCCTAGATTAAACTGTGAGTTAAGCAACTCCTTTTCCTCCCCACTCCTCATAGCTGGCTGCTTTCTAGGGCCCTCAGATGGTGGCATCCTCATGCTGCTTGAAGCTTCTGCAGGCTGTCTGTCCACTGATAATTCATATATCCCTACACACACACAGACACACGCACAAACAAAGCAACCCAGATAACTGGGGAGTACTTTTGATTACATGAGATCATATGGCACACTGCCTGGGTGATGGACACTGGATTACCTGGCCACCCACTTACACCCAGACCAGTCCCGCAGAGCACACAAAGCTCATAGTAGGCAGTGACCACCTCAGCCTGTGGCCACCGCGAGAGTGTTGGGTTCAACTTGCATTTAGGTGAAGCTGCATATCTATAGTCGTCTAACTCTACATGAAATCTGACCATGACTGCATCCCAGGGTCCTCCCACCCCACCCTCCAACTCCCTTTCCTTCCTCCACGTCCAATGTCTTGCCTTCCATTAGCCTTGTCCAAGGACATGATCCTGTGGACTTCGGAGCACCAAGCTCCCCTCTTTGCCTATGATCATACCCAGATCACTGTCAGAAGTAGCCTTTACTCTTCTATCTTAGAAAAGAGCCTGTGTTTTCCTTTTTATTGCCTGTCTTTCCACTCAGAGCGGCCCATTAGATCTTTTCTGTGTGTGACCCAGTTAGTGGACAGTGAGAGAAGTCCTGGAGTGATTAATGTTTCCCAGACAGGTCTGGATAGATTCATTCACATACAGTAAATCTCCCCATCCAACTAGTGCTAAGATGTCATCTTGGAAAGCTTAGGGTGTAACAGACACAGGAAGTCAAGGAAAAGTTCAATGGAAGCAAGTGCGCTATTTGACATGGAAACTCCCCAAGTGTTATTCCAGAACACCAATTTCACCAACTCAAAAGTCAAAATTGTTCTATTATCTCTGTCTCATACAAAACCACTGGCTACCAACAAGATAGTTTTGACTTATTTAATTCAAGCAGCTATGACTTCATGGGGGGAATGATTACTTTAATGCTTTGAGCTCTATGAAACCATGGCATTAAGGAGCATCAGTAAATCTAAATTGAAGACTTCTTGATTCAAGTCCCTGTGTTGGGAACCAGGAAGATGGAAAGGTGTTTACTTCATGTGAGCAGTCAAGGAAAGAATTCAGGCGAGAGTTGATAATTCTGATCCCAAACTAAAATTTCCAGACAATTGACGGAAGAATGGGAGACTGGTTAATGTTAAAAAAAATACTCAGATAAAAATGCCAATTCTTTATCTACAAAGCTAAATGTAACATGTTAGTTATTTAATTGTTTTGGTCCGTGCAGATAATAAATCTAGGTTTCAGGAAAACAGAAGTCAAAGAGACCAAAATAAGAAGCGTGAATGGAAAAGCTAAATGTATCAGCCCCCATTCTCCCCACCTCAGTCCCCCACCATGCACATTCATTGTTCTGCTCTTTCTCCTATAAAACATATTCCCTTTTTCCCAACAGTAATACCTCGGTGTGGTTTATCCGAATAATTGCACCTATAAGCTGTTTTACATTTGCTTTGTCTACCCACACTAAAAGAGGGGAGGAAATAATTAAACTTAAAAGCCATCTGGCTAGGCAGGCATGTGAAGCTGGCCTTCTGTGCCTGCCTGCATTTGCTAGGAAGGCCTCATTTTTGTTCAGCAGCCCATCTGTGTGAGAAAATCCCTGCTAGACAAAGTGGAACCTCCCATCACCACTAGAGCGGGTCCCTATTGCAAGCGCACAACAGCGGGAGAGAAGAAAGCAGCCGTGCCAGCTCCACATCCCCACGGTGTGAGCTCCTTTCCCATCCACGCTCACTCCCAGATGATCTCATCTAGTTCTATGATTTTCCAAATTTGTGTCTTCAACCTGGGCTATCATATTGGGATTGGTGCCCGGGCAAATGGCTTTTGCCTAACTCTGTTTATATAGACAATTGAGTCACTCCAAATCAGCCTGTCAGTCCCATTCTGGAGGCCCAATTTCACACAATTTTTAAAAAGAAAGACGCTGCAGGGCAATGGAGGGATCTACTCAGTAGATCCCCATCCATAAGGACAATGACAGTTCCAGCTCTCCCAGGCACCAGAGGGGCCCTTAGACAAACTAACAAAAGTTAGAGAAAAACTCCTAAAATGCAGGGCTGAGCCAGGAGCCTGCTTGTCCTTGCCAAGGAGATAGTGTCTCTAGCCCTAAACTCTGCTCCAAATGTCAAACTTATCAGCAGTCACCCACTTCCCAGCACACAACCGTCCACCAGCCCAACCCCGGCATGTCCATGTGACTTCATTCTCAGTTTCATTTATCCATGTGTGCGCGAGTTGTACGTCTGTCCGTCTCTCTCCTCTCTCCAGCAGGTACCACTGCAAGATTCTATGCTGAAAGGTGATGGTCATGATGACAAGGCCACCATTATCACGACAGAAAAGAAAAGGGGGTGAATTCTCAACTGCCACTTTACCAGCAAGCCTGTCTTAAAATATAAACTTAGCCAACCTCATTTTGCCCAAAGTTGCTGTCGAGAGAAGGGAGGGAAGCCATGAGCTCAAAGGAAAAAATCTGGGTTGTAGAAATTATCTGTTCCCCAAAGCAGGACCCAGTTAATGCTTCCCTGAATCAATCAACAAAATCAACCTCAGTGGAAGAGGAGTTTTAAAAGGAATACCAAGTGGAAGGAAAGTGAAGTCTTCTCTCGCCACTTACTTCCAGCCCCTGCCCCCCGCCCCAGCTCCGTTTACCAGGAAAGCTACTGACAGGAATGATCCACAGCTGAGCATCACAGGGAGAGGTCTACTACTCCCGAAAGTTAAAGAGGGTCACTCCAGGGCTAACCAGAGCGTATCTCAGCTTTCCATATGTGCCTTGTGTCTGGTAATGAGGAATCTTTGAGGGCCCGAAGCCTCCACAGAGGAAAGCAGCTGCCACTATCCAAAGAACTTCAACGCACGTATTCAGTTAAAACCTCCACTAAAGGCTCGGTGCCTGTGGCTCAAGTGGCTAGTGTGCCAGCCACATACACCTGAGCTGGCGAGTTCAAATCCAGCCTGGGCCTGCCAAACAACAATGACAACTACAACCAAAAAATAGCCGGGAGTGTGGCGGACACTCTCACTTGGGAGGCTGAGGCAAGAGAATCGCTTAAGCCCAGGAGTTGGAGGTTGCTGTGAGCTATGACACCACAGCACTTCACCCAGGGTGGAAAACAAAAAACCTCCACTAAAGCAAAGATGGCTAATGTTTTACTCCCAGAACTAGCACAGTGACCCCCCTCACAATTCTCCATGCCGTGCTCCCCTATTGTTGGCCCAACAAAAACTAGGACTCCTTTTGTTTTCCTAGATAAACACTGTGACCTTTTCTAAATATAATCACTTTCCCCTTTTAAATGGCTTTTTAAAGTTTGCCAACTTGTGACTTCAGGTGGACTTTACATGCCGCCTGTGAAATGTCACAAGGTTACCCTACCTAAATAAAAGTCACAAGATGCCTCCTCTTCTCCTGACTACCAAACCATTTTGGGGTGGGGGAGCGATCGTAGGTTGTATTCCTATATAGAGACAGCTGTGTGACTGGGTGTATGATGAATACCAGGGCGACTGTATTCAGCCTAACTACCTCCTGTATGCAGAGGTTCAGAAAAGGACCAAAGTCATGTTTCAAAATTATGAGTCTAGAGACTATTTCTCTGCAAAAAAAAAAAAAAAATCCAATGGCGTTTTCATACTTAATGCCAGGTAACATGCATCAAAAATGTTGTTGACTAACCTTGTACTTCTGCAAGTGCATCACAACAGACTCACAACAGACTATATAACTAGTGACCAAAACGGGACACATTGCCATTGTTTATGCTGCACATCTACCCTACTCATTGATTTTCATATCAAGCACAGAAAGCAATTTGGCAATAGGCCCAGATTATATCCACCTAACGGAGTTCTTTGTTCCCTTATAGAACTGTGACATTCAATAAATCAGAGCAATACCACTGCTCACACAATGCCAAGCGAGATTTCAAGAAGTGTCCTCCCTCCATACCCTAAAAATCTTTCTAGTTAAAGAAAACATACTCAGCAAATTATCACCCCATGTACAGAGCTGTGACCTCCTTATTTATTTCCAAGGCAAAATAAGATACTTGATTGATTCATTTGGGGAGGAATAGGAGACAATCTTAGAATTAAGTATTTAACTGACAACTTAGGGCCTGGGCAAATGAACTAGCATCAATAATGTCAACCAGTAAATTAAGAAAGACAGGAAAAACCTTCCCAATTCCCCTCCAAATGCCTTTGAGAGAGGCATGAATAAGGTCACATTAAAGTCCTCGCTTCTTAAAAGGGATGAAGAAATTGAGTCACTTGGCTGCAGTTTATCAAGAAATCCATGACACAGAATGAAAAAGGGATAGCTTTTGAGAAATAAACTGGAAAAGGTGGCAGAAAGTTGTTGATTCTGATTATGAGGCAGAATGCTATCAAGCTCCCCACTTGTCTGGAGAAAAGACTGCAGACAGGAACCATTACAGCCACCTTGTTCTCTCCTTTGTGAATCTAATGAACAAAGCTTTTTTTTTCTCATGAAGATACAACCTTCTCTTAAAAATAGTTTGCAACAAAATATTTTAAATTCTTCTTCTAGTCTTTGGGGGTCCTTCAATACATTCTTCACAAGGCTAAAAATGAGCTCAGAATGGACGTTGTCTGATGCAGATCCGATCATGTCACCTCCTCGCTGAAAATCTTTCCAGCTTCACAGACTTCGTACAGAGCTTAAATCCCTCAGCATGGCATGCAGCACCCCACCCCTGTCCGACACCATTGCTTTCCACTCCCCTACTCTTACCCTGTGTTCCCATCATGATGCATCCTTTGCGGTTCTCAGCACTCTCCACCTTGTCTTAGGCTGCCATGGTACTGCCCATGCTGTCCCTTCAACCTGAAGCACTTTTCCCTCCTCTGATTGCTTGAGTACATCTCCAGGGTAAGTTTACTCAGTCCTCAAGGCTAAGCTCATTCTCCAGAAAGCTTTCCTTAGCCTCACAATCTGGGCTGACCTCCACCCTGCTGTAACTATGAACCCAAGCATTGGTTCATACATGTATTATAGACCTTACCACATCATACTATAATTGCCTTCCAATGGAAGATGAAATGATATGTAATTTCTTTTATATAGAAATATATAAAAGGAAATACTACATAAAAGTATGTAAAATATTAAAAAGTATATATATACATCAAAAAAACTCTGTAAAATTCTTTTTCTTCTGCTATAAAAGACTCTGTAAAGCCCTTCCTCCTCTCCTACATCATAAGACTTTCTTTCCTCTTTTTCTCTGTGCTCTTTCTCAAGACCTCTGAGGACCCTTTGTGTCTAGGACCCTTTGTGTGGTCATGAACCAGAAAGTGCCTAGGTCACCTACACTCACATCCCATTGGCCACATTCAGCCTCAAACGAGGTGAGAAATACAGCTCTGGCCATAGGGACACACGCCGAGCTAAACTCAGGGTTTCCCATACTAAAAGAGGAGGGAGGAGGAGAACAGAAGGACGGATCCTGGAGGATACGTAGCAGTAAGTAATTTAAACAGAAAAGATGAAAGAATTTGGAGAATGAGCGTGTAAGTTTACAAAAATAGAATTCAAGAAATACTTGGAACAAAATTTCCCATCAGCTACTATAGAAAGAAGTGACTGGGGAACTCATGGAGAAGTGGAGGCAGAGAATAGAATCCGAACTTGACTGTGCTAGATATGTTCCTATTTTATAGGAACTGATAACTTATCTCTCAAATTTACAACATGAGCTTTAGACATAACAGTCCCTGAGCTTTTTAACCTCTTGCCTATAAATTAGTAGATATGCATCTGCCCTGCTTGTGAAATTTTTCTCTTGGCAAACAGAAGAAGAGCTCAGCACACACAAAGTCGTTTCCTGACGTTTAACATAGTAAAAGTAAAGATTGCAACAGAACTGCCCTCTCTGCCAAAACTTAGGGAATTCACTAATTTCCCCAGTGGCTTCTGTACTCGCTCAGTTTCTGAACAGCGTGATCCCGAAAGAAGCCACATATTCCTTGAAGATCCCATAGAAATACATTTTGCAACAAGTGACCTAAACGTTGATTTCTACCATGACTGGGCATTTGTCTCTTCTCTTGCCATTGAAGGATATATTCACGTCAAACAGCAGCTCCTTTGTACTCCCTGTGCTGTTCACTGAGTTGGTCATAGTCACTGTCCTTCAGTAACTTGAGGTGGGACATCACCAGGGACTGTGCTCAATTCACCTTTAGGAATCGCAGAAAAAAGAGCAGGAGAAAGGCCTCTCTGGCAGAAGATAACTCTAAGAGCTCCTGGGAGATCCACTCTCCTGGCTGGGAGCCCTATGTGAACTTGTTGACGTGAAAAAAATAAATGGACTCCACAGGAAGAGACAAAAGACCAGCCAGTTATTGGAGAAAACTATGAACTACTTGGGGGGTAAAAAAGAAATAAAAATAAAGACCAAAGTAGAAGCAGAGGGACAGACAGACCTGCATCTGCGTGGCAAGATACAGGAAAAAGGGCGTGGCCTCCGGAGCGCTGAAACACGGGACATAATCCTGCTCCCAATAGTAGCCTCATAAAATAATCCATAATTCTTTTTCTAGCCATATTACGTGACCAAATACCCACCAAACATTGTTGCTTTATATAGAAAAACTTTTAAATACATGTCTGATTTCACGAAAAAGGTGAAGGCAATGCTTAGGGGCAAAAGTGGACGGACATAGTAAAACCAGGAGCGGTGATCCTTGGGATAATTTTCCAGCCTCAGGAACACAAAGGGCTTAAGTTTAACACCTGTGCTGGGACAGGAAGGGAGGTGAGATTAAGACTTTCCCATAGAGTTGGAAGAGCTATACAGTCACTGAAAGTATATTTTAGAAAGCATCCTTCCACTAGCCCAGGGAAATGAGAAGCAAGCTTATCTATTTTGGCCTGGGATCTAAGTGGGTAAAATAGTCTTCCCTGAACTTGAGTAACCACAGGCATGTCACACTTGGGTTTAGGGTTCAAACTACACTTCCTGCCCAGTCCAGAATCTTCCACGTGAGAAATAACATATAAATAGATCCAGAGATGATAATACTCCTGGGACACCTGGCATAAACAGACACAGAACCACTCCTGCAAGACAGACTTTCAACATAGGCCAGATAAAAGCCCTCAAGCAAAAGCCTGGCAGGATTTCCTGCCATCCAAAATTATAAAACACTGACAAAACAATTTAGAATGAACCACAGAAGGAGGCTCAACAAAGAGCAGCATTATACTCCTAGAACTCTTGACTTTAGAACTATTTGAAAGAAACTATAATGTGTTTAAAGGGATAAAGACATAAAACTGAAATTAAAAGCAAGAAAAATCTACAAAATATCTCAAAAGAATGGGTAGAATCGAATAAAAAGTAGGACTTCTAGAAGGTAAAAAATAAAAGTATTCAAGTTAAAAGCTAAATCATTGGTTCAAATTGCCAATGAATCATATTCAAAGAAAGAATTATGGAACTAAAAATAGCTATGAGAAAATAATTCCACAGGCAGTGCAGAAAAATAAAGAGAAAACCTGAAGGAGACGTTAATAATCATGAAGAATGAGAAGTTTCACCATCATTGATCTTAAAGAGAATGAGTGGAGAGAAAATATTCTAAATAGCACCTGAAAATTCCTCAATATTGATCAAAAATATGATTTTGGATACAATAAGCACAGTGATTTCAAATTACAATGAATAAAATGCCCATCTCTAGATGTATTTTAGTGAAACCATAGAATACCAAAAACATAGAGATCTCAATACAGCAGTGAGAGAGGAAAAAATGGATGAACTACCAAGAAGAAAGGAAGGAAGGGAGGAATAGAGGAAGCGAGGGAGGGAGGGATAGACTTCTTTTAACAAAGTAAAAATGTGAAGACCCAGAATAATTTTCAAAACACTTAGTTTTGTAGTAAACCTTTAGTAGTTCTGGCAGCGGTAAACTTCTGAAATGTCTGCTAAAATGTCTTCACATAGCAGCTAACTCTCAATAGCTTATCTGCACTAAAATTGTAGAGTTAATACTTTCTGCCAGTACTTTGAGTCTAACAAAAAAAAAGGTGAGTTAGATGCAAGAAAAAATGATAAATATGTCAGTAAATCTAAAGAAATTTCTGACTATACAAAATAACAGAAATAGCTAATAACGGGTAATTGTGATGGTTACTTTTATGCATCAACTTGGCTTGGCCACAGATCCCAGATACCCAAACAAACTTCCCAGATGCTTTTATGAAGGTATTTTTGTTGGGGGAGGGGATGGAGTTAACATTTGAATTATGTAAATCGCCCGCCACAGCGTGGGTGGGCCTCATCCAATCAGTTGAAGGACTTAAGAAAAAAAGACTAACTTCCCTCAAAGAAGAGCACCTTCTGCCAGTAGACTGCCTCCCACTATTCAAGCTGCAGCCCTTCTCCAGGTCACCGGCCTGCTGGCCTACACTGTAGATTTTGGACTTCAGAGAGAAAAAGAGAAGGAGAATTGTAAGAAGTTGGTTCACACAGTGGTAGAGGCTGACATAAGTATGGAGAGGAGGCAGAGAGAACACACACACATATACGCATGTAAACACACAAATTCTATTGATTCTATTTCTCTGGAGAACCCTGACTAGTAAAATAAGAGGAAATATGATGCCACTACTATATTAGAAAAAATAACCTACAATGTAAGGAAAGGCCTAATCATAGAAGGTTGCTCTAACACCCTTGTAAGAACGGGACTAGACCATATAACTTCTAAGGTGGCAGAGGTAATCAAGTCAAGTTAATATAACAGATGTCAAGAAGAAAAGGAAAACGGGACAGGCTGGAAACACACAAAGTATACATATATGATTGAAATATATCAAAATCTGTCAGTACTAAGTAGGCTAACCATGGCTATTGAAAACAATTGCTAGCTTGGAATAAAAGAACAAGATTGTCCTCTGTTTTTTTTTTTTTTTAGAACAGACCCATTTGTCATTAGATCAAGAAACACTGAAATTTTAAAAATGAAGAGTGCTATATTAGGGAAATACAAATCAAAGGAAAGCTGGGATAGCTGTGTTAATATCAAAATAAATGAGGGCCAAGGCGAGGAATTGTTAAGGATAAAGATGGTTGTTGCGTTGGGCTGAAGGAAACAACACACTGGGGAGAGAAATGACAATCCCGGTTGTACAAGCACAACGGTGTCATCTCCAGCCGGTAAAGCAGTGAGAGTGAGGCTCCAGAGCAGGTCATAGCCACCCAGCTAACGGCAGGGTTGAAGCATTCCAGCACTGAGACGCTTCTGGGAGAGCAATTCATCTTGCCACAAGAAGACTGAACACTGACATGAGAGCACACAGCTCTCTGGCTACAGTGACTCACAGCCAAGAGAGAGAGACACAGTGATGCAAGAACCAAGGGGATCTGTGGAGACACAAACTTCCATTCTCAATGGAAGTAAGAGGCAGAAGTCAGAGGGCTAGAACGTAGAGATCTCCTGTCTCCCAGCTCTTGCTGTGTCCTTGGCAGTAAGTTAGACACAGAGATGTATCCTACTCCCCTTCAGCAGGCTGTCCCATGACACACCTGACTCACAGAGTGCAGGCCCAGCCCAGGGGCTCTGCTTCTGTACTTCTGAACATAAGTAAATGGTAGCAATTTACTTGGAATTTGAGACTTGGAAAGTTCCAAATCCAACACAAAGGAAGTCTCTCAATTCCCTCTTTCGATTAAGGTTACACAGCCTGACTTCAGAGGTAGCATTTCACGTGGCAAAAGCCCAGGCCTGACCAGCAGGTGGTCCTTAAGAACTGGGATTGAAACGCTGTATGCTTCAGTTTCCACATTTGTCAAAAGTGAAGTAATATGCTTAAACATTTAGGACAGTAGTTGTCACAGAACAACCGTAGAGAGCTCTTTATGCAAAGAGTAATTCTGATGGTGACAATGATGCTGATAGTTTGATGACCTCACCAAGATATCTCTTTCCAGTTGCTCAGATCTGAATGGAATTCTGTAGTCCTGCAAGCTGGAGGTGGTGCCTTCAGTCAACACCACCCTTCTTTTGCACAACCAGGCTAAATGCTTTATACCAGGCTAGTTCCTACCCCTGTTCTCATGGCCTCTCTGTTCCACTACTGGGCACTGCCCTCTGCGACTTACTGAAGATAAGAACGGTCATATTGTGACCCACAAAAGTTACCACTGTGCCCCTTTTCTGGACAGCAGCGCTGCAGCAACAAGGGAGTTCTGGTCTCTCTGCTGTCCCCTTGCCAGCAGCCGTACCTGAAACTTCATTGCTTTCATCACCAGATTTAGGACACTCAATAAGAGGAAGAAAATGCTCTTTTTTTTTTTTCACTCTTCTTTCTTTTGCAGAAAGAACTGGGGAGAACAATCTGTCCTTGGCTTTCTCTGTTCTATCTGTTAGCAACAGAGAAAAAGGGAGCTCTTTGACTCACAACCGCACGGACAGCAACTCTGATTCACTGCCTGTCATGAGGGAAATGTGTCCAACCCAAGAGATGGGGGCAAGGTGTCTGTCTGTTCTGCAAACCCCTTTTAATATCCAAACCCCTTGCCACTCCCATCTCTTACTCCAAGAACATCCCTCCAGGAGGAGTGATGGAATCAGTTTCCCCTACAATACCTCGGCCTCTACTTGTCCAGCTCCCCATGGTGCCTGCAGCTGCCCAACTGAGGCAACAAGTCAGGTCTTCCCGATGCTGAGTGGCCCCCTAAGGCTCTCTGCAGAGACTCACAGTTTGGGGAGGAAAAGGAGAGGAACAAGGACCAAAGAGAATAGATCAATACATTTCTATAAAATCACACTGAATGCATAGAAAAACAGCACCATGAAGGAAGGAGGGAGAGAAAGCTCTCCTAGTGCAATGGCCTCCTCGTGCAATGCCTCGCCTCCCTTCCTGGTTTGCAGGAAGCCCGTGAATCTTTCAGCTTCTCATTCACATCTTGTTTCCTAGTATTTTTTGTTTGGTTGGTTGTTTTCAGCATTTATTATTTAAGATATTTACATGATTGACTGGACATAAAAGTACACCGGAAACACATTCAACCACAGGCAGCTGATCGGCCTCCTGTGACGCTACCCACTCTGGCCGCACCACTCGTAATACATCAAACAAGCAGAAGAGCCGGTTCAGTCTCACCCCCTCTGGGATTGATTCCAGCCTTCAGCAAGAGAGGAGGCAAGAGGACCTGCTTCCTTTACGCTCCTGCTCAAGTCACACAGATGCATTCAATGTCCGTCTTTCTTTGGGAAATGTCTACTTCTATTTGTTTATTTCTGACTTTCCCTTACTTGCACGTGGCCTATGACTCTATTAACATGACCACCAGTTTATCAACAGTTGATCTGAAATAAGGGAATATTTTTCCTGAAGCTGCTGGGGGTTCTCAGATTTTAACATGTAGACAAATAGTGGTTTGATTGGGTTTTTGGTTTTTGTTTTTCCCCAACTGGCTGCAACTTCCTTCTGTGGAAGTGTTGTCGAGCTAAACAGATGGAAAGATGGAAGAGGCAGTTGTCTTATTGAGCTCTGCCTCTCGGATCTGAGAACAAGGTTATCCATTTGCACCCCTAACAATCTGGAACTGAAATTCAGCAGCGTTCAAATCCCAAAGTAGCAAAGCCAGGGGAAAAGGAAAAACAGCAGGAGCAGCGATTTTGAGCTTCCCGCCCTACACTGTTCATGGCAAGAGCAAGGCTTCAGATGAACCAGAGGAGAATGGGGAAGGAAGAGGAAGCAGGGAGAGCCCGCTCAGTGCCTCACTCCCCTCCAGCAGAGCCATTCCAGGGCACCCAGAGGACGCTGAGGTTCCGTGTCCCACAACGTGGACTGCAAATCATGGCTCCTTCCTGCCTAGAATCCAACAGGTCTGCAGCCCCTGAGGTTTGTATAAACACCTTAAATCTGATTCCCTATTTTGTGCACAGCCAGACCACAGGCAGGTTGCAGGAGGCTCTGGTCAATTGCTCTGGCAGAACCCCCCTAATCCAAGAAGCCATTGCCAAACATGGCACTCCCTTGTGAGTGGCACCTGGGCCACCCTTGGAACTCACCTTCAAACCTCCAGCTGCACGAACAGCTGAAAGGGGCAGTGATGGAATGTGCTGCACAGCCAGGGAGAAAGGAAGAGGGCCTGGGACTAGAGAGGGCAACCAGGGAAGTGTCCCGCCTCCTCTCCTGCCTGGTGTGGGAGGGGAAATGTTAAGAGTCCAGCCTTATGAATCCAACATCCAACAAATCTGAGACCTATCATGACTTTAAGAACCAGAATTTTAAATAAAAAAGGAAGCCGGCTAACCAGCTTGGAAATAGCAAGGCACCAAACTGATTACTACTTGATTAACTAACATTTGTGCTAACATGTGTGTATCACTGGGTAGTTGACAAAGCCCTTTTCATATACAGGATCTCATTTAACCCGTGCAACACTTCTGAAGAATATGATGATTGTGCTCTGGAAACACCAGAGCGCCAGCTAGATGAAAGCCCCAAGAACAACAATTAGTAAATGGCAAAGCACAAACTAGACCCTGGGCTTCAAGCTGTAAGTTCACTATTTTCTTACTTGACGTCAGCTCCCTGGCACAGGAAGTTGTGACATTCACTTCCACATTCCTATTTTACTCCATTTCACTCTTACACAATTCTGTGAGATACACACGGTTATTGTGCTCACTTTTTCTGCTTAGGAAATTTACACACAGAAGGATTAAGAGTTTTGCCCCAAATCCTTCAACTAATTAGTGGTCATAATTCCGATCACCTGAGGTCCAAATCTGCAGATGATCTTTAGAGACTTTTATAACAACAGCATCAGATTCTGACCTCCTAGCAGTGTTAGGACCTAACAGAAATGGGCAATAAAATCAGGCCATGCAGAGAGACCACGATCAACCTTTGGCATTAGCACCCTATACTTGGAATGATGGTGTTGACACAGTACTGGATGGGTTCAAGTACTTCAGATTAAGCTTATTGGCTTTAACAGTCTACTGCCAGGAACTGCCACCCTGCCAGGCTTGGCCCGTGGCTCATGTTTCACACCTTGCATCCTTCAGCATGTAGGCTCACCTCCCCCACAGAGCCTTGAGAGTCCACTTCCTGAACCTGGGAGCTACACAGAATGGCAGACACATTGACTAGGAAGTGCTGGTTTCCAAGTCCCATCTGTTCCATGTACTGCAAACACCTAACACGGCAACTGCACACACCTAACACGGCAACTGCACATCTACAGAACTGATGATAAAACCTCATTATTTTAATTGGGAAACTTCTTATCCAGGGACATATTTAGAATCAGCCCCTCCATGATCAGGTAAAGGAAAATGCCTCTTGGCATCAGGGAAAGTTCAACCCCCAAGGACCAGGCAAATAGCAACCAGTTGCTCCAAATCTCCAGTGACCCCAGGTTGGGCTGGATGGAAGGTGCAGGTGCAGCCTAAGAAAGGATCCTGCCCACTGGGGCCTGGCTGGGAAGAAATCAGCCCTGCAGCCTCTCACTTCTCTCCCTGGCCTGAGTTGCTTCCCTTTCAACAGAACACCTGCTTCACCCCGGGCCAGATGGCAAGGACGAGTGGTCTCGGCACCAGGGACTTGGCCTTGAGAAAGAAATGCATTTCTTTCTTCCTCAAGCTTTTATTATATAATTTTTCTGTGGGATGATATGTCAGCTGTTAACATTAGCTGGAAAACCTGGGTGGTGGAAGGAGACAGGAAAATTTGAAGAAGATCCGAGAAGAGGTGAGAGTTTAGAGTGAGACAGAGGAAATTGGCTCCCATTGTGAGACTCTCCTGGGGTCCAGGAGCCCTCAGTTTGGGAAGCCACACCCACCTCACCCAACAATAAATGTTTTTGAGTCCAGCCATGCCCCACATTAATCTTACATGTAACAATGAAAGGAGACTTAGGGAATCTCAATTCAAGATTTATTAATTTTCATTTTTAAGGGGGTTTTTTGTTTATTTTTTGCTTGGTTGCTTTTTTAAATTTTGTATTTTAGAGGCAATAAGATTGGTCATGACTTAATCTTTGATGTAAGCCTATGACAATCCCTGTGCCCATGGTGCAGGGGGGTCCCTGGCTCTGGTAGAGAGAATGTGGCTGAGGCAGGCCATGGGCAGACGTGGGGGGCTATAGGGCCAAGAGCAGCAGTAATAGAGTGAACTGGGGGAGGGTAATGGCCATGCTGCCCGACATTAGCCAGTTCATGTCACCTGTGGAGAAAGAGCTCTAAAATGGGTAGAAGATTCAACTGTATCACTGTATCACAGCTAAGGGAAGCGAGGAGCTAAAGTCCCAGTGGGAGGAAAATAAGGTATGAAAAGTGCTCCCTCTCACGCTGTGCATCCCTTTCCTTTTTACAACTTTTCTCTTTTCTAGGCAAATAGAACAAGCAGACGGGCCTCAGCCTCCTTCTACAAAGAAGCACCCCTCTCCCTTGGAAGACCTAAGACCGTCCAGGATGAGATTCTAAATTGAGAAGTAGATGTAACCTTGTCCTTTCTCACTAGTTGTGACTAGGAAATAAGGTTGCACATCTTTTTCTGTATTCCCACATTTCTATGACATAAATTTCCATTATTCCAGTTCCTGGAATCTAAGCCTAGGTCTACTTAACAGATTCCAAGAATACTCACTAATTTCTTCCCTACCAAAAGTCCCAACTTCCTCTTCCAGAGCTTCCTTGTCATCCTGAGATGGTGTGGTCTTTCCAAACCACACCCTAACATGAGGCTTCTTTGCTGAGCTCCACTGTTCCATCCCAGCCTCAAGGAGGAGGGAAATCATTTCTATCCTGTCAGTGCTTCTGGGACATGGACCAGGACTCCCCGGTCCCCAGAGATCAGCTGGTAACTTTTAATAAGACTTTATTGAAGATTAAAAGATAACAGAAGTGTACCAGAGCAACCCAACGATTCTTGCTAGAATTAATTACCCGAAGAGTCCAAAGGTCCAAATATGACCTCAGAGACTCTTACTGGATCAGTAAGAGTCTGGACCAGTAAGAGCCCTGTCTGGCTCCCACCCTGTCTCCATGCTCATCAGTCTCCATGCTTCAGAGGTAGAGCCCAACTGTTCACTGGCCTTGGAAAGAAAACAGCATCCTTTTATTCCTCCAACTCCAAGGCTGCCTTATTTTTCTTAGGGTGTTTGGCTTTGGGAATAGCCATTCACTTGAGGCTGTGTATTTGTCCAGACTTTTTATCTGGCACCAAAGGCTATGCCAGAAACTCTACAGGAATCTGTAAGTTGGAGAACATTATTTTGCAATTGTGGCTTGGCTAATCTGAGCTAGCACCATGTGGGAACCCATCCATCCAGCTCAGAATGTTTTATACCATCTTAGTCATCCTCTTGTTCTCACTTCCAATGCTGAGTACAAAGAAGAGCCTGTACACACCTTTGCCATGATCAGGGTCCCCCTTCTGGTTTGCTGCAAGCAAGTGATTGAATAACACACACATACAATGAAACACAAACTCACATACACACATGCACCTCCTCCACCTCTCAAAATTTATGATTTCAAGTATAGGGGAGTCTAATTCCAAATTTCAGAGAAAAATATACCTAATTCTTCAGAGGTAAAATTTTGCCAATTATAAAACAAAACATTCAACAGCTGAAGCATCTATCTACTTATATATTACATGAAAGCATTCAAGTTTTCCCCAAAATCAGAAAAGAAAATAGGTATTTGCTTTACATTTATCTGAGTAAAAGTGTTGACTCAAGTGGCTTTTCCCATATCAAAAAGTCAGGCTTCCGCAAAAATACTTACAATCTCCATTCTAAAAGGCATGCCTGTTTGTAAATTTTGGGTTGGCATTTTTCTGTCATCCTAAGAAAAAAATCTGGATATCAACTCTCCACTGGAAACATCATTATTATGGAGTGAGCCACTTAATCCAGCTCCATTCTAGGCCTTAATGCAAAATTCTCTGTTTGAATTCACTTTATGCACTTCCTCTTAAGGAGTAAAATAAGGAGTGAATCTACAAAAAAAGGGCCATGGAGAGACCTTAGTCTGAAGAGGCAAAAGGAGTCCTCTCAAACCACATGCAGTCCTACCTGGGACACCAGCCCGTTACTGAGGTGGAGACTGCATCTCACTTCAAATCCATCTTGCATCCACCCCAGAAGCTCACAAGCCATGCACTCACATGGAATCCAATGCCAAGGACAATACTTCTGCCTCCACTGCTTTAGGTATATACGTGATACTTAGGCAGCCATAGAAGACTGTGTTTGTCATCATATGTCACTTGGCTCAGATAAAGCTCTTGACAACAGCACAGCATTTCCAATAATTCCTATTTGTGCATCTGGTTACTGTTTGGGGAAAAAAATACCTTAAAAAGCTATCAAAGTCAGAAGATTCTTTGTCAAGCCTCCTTACAAGGAAATAAGTCTTCGGGTGTCTACAGTAGCATCCTGAAAGGAATGGGACTGATAAGTTTTAAATGAGGCTCTTTGTCACAAGATGCTTCCCTCTTGCCGGAGCAGTAAATAGCTCTGTAGGGTGGCAGAGAGAGAACTCTGTACGCTGTTTCCCTAAGTTCTCACCTTGCCAGCAGACTACGAGGTTAAAACTGTGAGTGGAAAACTGTCACGCATAAACTCCAAGAGGCAGTAAAGGAACTAAGAGAATCTTCCAATTCTTGAATGTACAGGCTATTGGGTCAGGTGTGGGTTTTTTTGTTTGTTCTTTTTGAGACTCATTGCCCTAGGTAGAGTGCCATGGCATCTTGATAGTTCACAACAACTTCAAACTCTGGGGTTCAAGTGATCCCATTGCCTCAGCCTCCCAAGTAACTGGGACTCTAGGTGCCCACCACAATGCCTGGCTAGTTTTCTATTTTTGGTAGAGATGGAGTCTCACTCTTGCTCAGGCTAGTCTCAAACTCCTGAGCTCAAGTGATCTTCCCACCTCAGCCTCCCAGACTGCCAGGGTTACAGCAGGGGCCACAGTGCCACGGCCAGTTCAGGTGTTAATTACATGCTTTGGAATTGTGGTTGGCAGATTCTCCTTGAGGGAGCAATGCTCTTTGTTCCTCTGTCTCCCTCCTTGTCACCTATTGAAGAGCTTTGCAGTCATCTCCACCCAGCTCCCACTCCCAGGACCACCTAGTCTAGAACTAAGGGTGTTGGGGACTTGAAGATTTAAAGCTCTTGTTCCCCAATGACACTGGAGCTATACAGATCTAATCAGAACATTCTGACCCAAGTGCCAATCTCAAGACAATGCGTGGTGCCTCCCTCTTCCACTCATGCAGTAATTAGCAGAAGGTAGTAGCCAGAACAGTTCCTGTTAACCACTTTTCTTCATAGGCCAGTGAATCAGCTTAGCAAGGAGTGAGCCTGACTCTGGTCCCCACCTGAGCTGAAAAAGTCATTTTCATCCCCACCCCTTCAAATGTCAGACTCACGTCTGTGATCTTTGCCAGCTCCCTGACTTGATGTCCAGCAGACACACGGCCTTAGCCCCTCAGACTATTTCATGGATCTCATTCATTGAGATATTTAGTTTAATATAGCTAAAGCTCTTGTTTCTTGTTTGTATATTTAGTTAAATATTACTAAATATTTTTAGTTTGTTTTACTCTATTTCATCATTTTGTGCGTTTGGAGTGCACAGGGCAGGTGGGTATTTTAGTGCACTAAGGCTGCCACAACAACGTACCACAGACTGGCTGGCTCAAATGACAAAAATTCATTTTCTCGCAAGTCGTAGAGGCTGTAACTTTGAGATCCTGGAGTAGGCCAGGTCGGCATCTTCTGAGGCCTCTCTCCTCGGCTGGCCTTCTTCCTTCCTGACCTGGTCTTCCTCTGTTCTTGTCTGTGTCCAGGGTCCTTCTAGGACCAGTCACACTGGATGAGGGCCACACTCATGACCTCATTTAACTTAACCACCTCTTTAAAAGTCTTATCTCCAAATACAGTCACATTCTGAAGCTTGGGGCTCAGGACCTCAGCATGTGAATTTGGAGGTCACAATTCAGGGAGTGAGAGGAAGAATTAAACTGTGAATGTAGAATGTTTCTACCTGCCCTCCTCAGAATGATTCCGACCCTTCCCTAACTCTGACTAGGGAAGCCTCTCAACGAAGCAGCAGCCCTCGCTGTACAACCCGGGTGCCCTCCGCAGGGCATATGGTCCATGGAGACGCAGTCACCCCAGAGATGCTCAGGCTTGATCACAACCAGAGTCAAACTACCATTGATAGGGCATAGGAGTGGAGGCGGCTCCCAAACTGGTACTCACCCAACCCACGGGACAAAGCTCTGTGACTGGGTCATGCTTTCTTCGTTTGTTTGCCATTTCTAATTATTACTATGAACACGCCACAGAATAAGGCCTTCTGCAATGGCTTCTGGATTCTAGCCGGTCTTTTTTTAATAACACTTTCTCCAAGAGGCCCAGAATCTGATCTCAGCATCCTTGAATCTGAGCTGAAGTTTCTCTTTCAGGTGCACTTTGTAAATATTCCAGAACAAGCATTTCTTGCCATGGACTGACCTTGTCTCTGGCTGTGCTAGGAACACATTTCCACTGGCAGCTATTGTTTCCATTTTAGCCAAACCCAAGGCTGTCAGAGGTGCACAGCGGATCATAGCTGGAGATATTTATCTGGTTGTCCTTGTGCACGTCCCTCCTCCTCTTTTCTTTTACAAACCCTCTGAAGACTATTTCTCCTCCTCAAAGGCCAAAACAAATATTCAAAGCAACTGCTGCCCCAAGTGCAAGGTGAAGAGTCTATTATTCCTGCTTGCAAAGCCAGTTTTCCTGTCTCAGAAACTAGATAAACTACAGGGGGGCAGAGATGAGGGGGAGTGACAACTCAGGAGACAAAAAGGGGGGGTGGGTAACCAGTGAGGGAAGAAACTCTTCTGCCATGGGAAGGAGGCGGGAAGTGCAGGAGAAGCCACTCTCTGCCGGAACACAGCAGCAGCTCACCATCTGTGCACAAGCACAGAGGCCCTGGACACAGGGACTCTCCATAAAGACAAAGCAAAAGCATGAAGATCTTGTGTAGAAATGGATGACTGAGGGACCCTGAAAAGAAGGCATAAAACAGAACTTATTAGTCATTCCCTAACATGGAGGGTAGTTTCAAAATCACTCCCACTGTTACATCTAGATACACCAGAGAAACTATTGGAAATAATTTGTTTTGTTTTGATACCATATGCAAGGTAGCTCAGGTCTGGGATTATATTTTACCCTATTTACAATCTAATGATTTATCCCAGGCATCCTTAAACTACAGCCCGCAGGCCACATGCAGCCCACCTAGGACATGTATCCGGCCCGCCGGGCACCGCTGCCTGTCCTGCTTAGCAGCCAACTCATCCTGGAGCCCGTAGTCTGGCCCTCCAACGGTCTGAGGGACAGTGAACTGGCTCCCTGTTTAAAAAGTTTGAGGACCCCTGATTTAGCCTGTTTCTGTTTTCTGAATGCTAGAAGAAGATACAAAACACTTGGATCAGAAACAAAAGTTTTATCACTCACAGCACAGCCCAATTGTGTTAGTTTTTCGTAACCCCCACATCCCATGGTCGTGACATGGAGGGCAGTGAGTTGTGTTATGGGAAGGAACACTTGTGGATTGAACTGTGTGCCCTTAAAATTCATATATTGAAGCCGTAACCCCCAGTTCCTCAGAATGTGACCGTGTTTGTATATAGGGTCTTTAAAGAGGTGTTAATATTATAATTAAGGTAAAAATGGGGTCATTAGGGTGGCCCTAATGCAGCATCACTGGTGAAGAAGAAATCTGGACACAGATGGGTCAGAGGAAGAAGGGAGAAGACAAGTCAAGGAGAAAGGCCTCAGAAGACACCAACCTTGCCCACACCTTGGTCATAGACTTCTAGCCTTCAGGACTGCAAGAAAATAAATTTCTGTCATTTAAGTACCAGGCTGTGGAACTTTGTTATAATAGCCCTGGCACACTAATATAAACACTAAGCTTGGGGAAGCCACTGCTTTAACCTACTCCTTGTCATAGAAGGAGACATTTCCCTATCTCTTAAGGTTCCTAGATGTAAACACAGCCTTGAGAGATGGCCCGGGTAGAGAGTGACTGGGGCCTTGCATTCCTTCCATACCCAGTGAGACAGGGAGGTGTATGGTGGTCCCCAGAGGGCTCTGTTCTCCAGCAAGATGCTGGACCTGCATCAGCAACATCCCATCTGGGAAACCTCAATGACTGTGTTGTTAAAATGAAAGATTTGGTCATACAATTATGCCTGTGGAATCCGATTGTAAATTGAAACCAGTTATAAAGGACTGACGCAGGTGAATAGTTGTATGGCTTTTTCAATGTCACATCAAAAGTCTTGGTCCTAGGGAACACGGTGGTTGGGAAACACTGGTGGCAATGTCATAATATGGCACAGTGTCTGTCTGCCAGGCTGCTGGAAAGATAGAAAGGCTACATTTATAGCCTTCTGTCTTACTTGCTTCAAAATATAGTGATAACCTTTTGAAAAAAATGCAGGCAGTAGGCAGTGAGCACAGTGTGTTGTCTTTATGTCTTCTTGGTTTGATTGAACTGCCTTTCCCAGAATTCCCTTCCGGCCTGTAGGGCTGGCTTGATGGAAATGCGGACAGTGCAATGGCTCAGGGCTCTGTTCTCAGCAGCAGGGCCTTGTGCTTGGAGTTTAATGCTCATTGTGGAAATGCTTATTAATTTCATCTTTGAATTAGTGTTTTATACATGGAGTTCAGTGGGTTCCTGAAGCCTTGGCGTGTATGTAGTCCTAACCCTTACTGCATCTCCACTTCCCTGAGATTGTTCCCACCCATGTTGACTGTTCTGTAGGACATGGCAGACTGGAGACAGCCACACACTGAGTTCTGAGTCATGGAGCAAGGCCCAAGGGGCCTGCGGGGTCTGCATTCACCCCATAAGAGTATCCCACGCCTTAGGGCATGTGACATCAAATGGCAAATAATATAAGGGCATGCAGCACACAGCCGGGATGAGGGGCTCAACTACAACCTGAACTTTACCTTAGAAACACCAACAATATAACCTGAGCAGTTGTACCCTCATATTAATCTGAAATAAAACATCATAATAAAAGACATAGCAGTTACCCTGCTTTTTGAACTAAGGTCTCCACATCTACATTTTGCACTGGCCCCAGAAGTGATGGAGTCACCTCATCTGCGTGTTTCACAGGCCAAGATGTACCAGGAGAGACAGTTTTGCAAGAGACTTTGAGTGTGGAAGCAAAGATGTAGCCATATTTCTTTTTACTCAAAGAAGGTGGAGGAAGATGCTTTTGGAGTTAATGCACAATGTCACTTATCTGCTGGCTTAACCCACTGGCATGGGACAGAGGCTGGGACTGCAGATGCTGCACCCACCATCCCCTGTGCCCTTTGTAAGCTTCTCCAGTTTCTGGGCCAGCCATGGCTTTAGCTCCATGACAAGGGACGCCAGCTGCTTGCACATGACACACACATCACAGTAGATGACAGCAAGACTGACATGAGTTCCAGTGTGTACTACAGCTGTGGACCCAAATCCCCCATCCACAAACTAAGAATAGTCTATGGCCTATAAGGAACCCGGCCACGCAGCAGGAGGTGAGGGGAAGGTGAGCAAGAAAAGCTTCATCTGTATTTACAGCCTCTCCCCTCACTCCCATCACCACCTGAGCTCACCTCCTGTCAGCTCAGCAGCGGCATTAGATTCTCACAGGAGCAGGAACCCTACATAAACTATGCATGTGAGGGATCTAAGATGTGCACTCCTCATGAGAATCCAACAACCGATGATCTGAGGTGGAGGTGCAGTGTGCTTGAGTCATCCCAAAGCCATCACCTTCCAGCCCTTCCCTGGGTCATGGAAAAAATGTCTTCCAGGAAACTCATCCTGGTACCAAGAAGGTTGGAAACTGCTATATTATGACTTCTGGATTGTTCTTACTCTTACATCCCTCTTCCCTTCCAGACCACCCTGGACTTCAAGCTCCAGAGCCAGACACAAAGATTAGATCCCAACCAGCTCTTGCAATTTTGTAAAGTTAAATGCCTATGACTATGAATCTCACACATTATTATGTCTCCCTAGTGCCTCTGCCTCTCTAATTGAAGCTGACTAATTGTTATGGCCCATCTTTTAAAATCTGGTTGAGGAAATGGGCCTATATATATATATCACAAAAAAAAAAAACAGAAAATTACATGATGTAGTAAAATAATTTCTTACATTTGCACAATCCTTTGCAATTTACCTACATTGCCTTATTAGGTCATTACCACCACAAAGCCTCTAGGTAAGTAAGAACAGCTATTACAACTTCTATTTTTCAAATAAAAGTAAGACGCAGGAATTTAAATGTCTTGTCATCGTCACATAATTAGGGTATGGCAGAGTTGGAACTGGTCCAATACCTTTCTGGCTTACTTTCATTGACCTCTCCCAAATACAAAATGATGAGCCAGACTGTGAAGCTCAAATCTTCAGTAGAACGAAATCCATTTTCACCAGGAGGCAAGGTCTCTGGTGTTCTGTTAAGTGATTGTATTTCTCCTCCATGAACATTAGATCTGTAGACCATGAATCATTCAGTTTATACCCATCACCATCACCCAAACACTCACCCCAACGACAAAAAGAGCCTTATAAACTCCAACTCTACACTCAATGGTCAGACAGTCCCAACTTCAGAAAACGAAAAGAACACCCCAAATTACAATATCTCTAAAACTCAGGTTTCTTACCAGTGCTTCTTAATGCTTAACACTGGTTTTGTCAGCAACAGACATGTAAGCAGTTCTCATCATTAGAATTCATGCATCGGATACACCAAAATGAGGTTTGGCAGTTGTTCACCTTTGAGAATAAAATCAGATTCATTTAAAATCATCAAAATTCCACAACAGACTGCGAAAGTATGTGAGACTTTGCTTTTCTATTTCTACTAACCACAGGAATGAGAAATAAGATAGTCTATTAAAGCCTTAGAGCTACATCCATATAAAGTCATGAATACACTAACGTTATGCAAAATCCAAAGAAAATGCAAATTTGCATCATTTGCTAGCCATTATAAAATCAGCCCAAATAAGGTTTTAGGTTATTACAGTCTTTCCTTATGGGAGGAAGCTGCAGTTGCAATTACAGGGGAAATGACCGAAGTTACCACTGATGAATTTCTGTTCCTCTGAGCAGATTTTATAAACATATAAACCATGGCTGCATTCTCTATGACCACCAGGAGGCAAAGCCATGGAGAACTAGCCCCACGCTCACTGCGGCCCACGACATGCCCATCCATGTTGTGTGTCCCCAAGAATCGCCTGGGCCAGAGCTTTAGGGAGGCCCTGAGATCAATCACATGGTCTTCTCCGAATTACTGTAGTTCATGTTCACACACATGGCTCCTTACAAGATGAGGATAGCATCATTGTTTGGACATCATGTGGGGAAATAACAAGCGCCCTCCAAAGGGCCCTCATTCATTTATCAGAACAGATAGTATGGGCAGTTTACCTCGTGTCAGATGTTGTACTTGGCTTGGGGACACAAGGGGGAAAGACAGGTGTGTCTTCCCTCGTGGGGTTTACAGCCTAAAGCAGGGAGCAGATGTTCATCACCAGTCACACAGATAAATGTGTCCTTGTCCAGTGAGGAAGGCACTGGGCCGGTCTGGACTACACTGTCAGGAGGTACGTGACACAGGAGGCTGGTCAGGCATGGCTTTAGCTCCATGTCAGCTCTTCCCACATGACACCTGCATCCTGGTGGGTGACAGGGAGACTGACACGAGTTCTGATGTACACCATGGCTTGTCCTGAAGCCTCCTAAGGAAGTGACATTTGTGTGGATTCTGAAGAAGAATCAGGCAAAGGGATGAGGATAGGCTCAGCATTCCAGAGGAGGGAACACAGGTCTCCACATGGGGTCCCAGTGAGACCCCGATTCCAGCCAAGTAGGACAACCAGTAGGTTCTGAACGAAGAGATCAGGCTCGGGCCCGGCAGGGTGGGACCTGAGCCAGGATGGGGGAAGGCAGGTGAAAACAACATGAGGGTGAGGAGGGTGGCTTTCATCCCCAGCAGCGCAGCGCTGTGTCTGGGGCAAGCTCCGCTCCCATAAATAAATAATGAGGGTGGGGGGTTAAACTTAGGCAACAACGAGCCTCCATGGGACCCTAAACCATATTGCCAGCAGCACATCTGTCCTGCTGCCCTCCCGACGTCCCCAGTGCTGTGTTTCTCCTTCCCCACAGCCTCTTCCACCCTTCAGCAACCTCAGCTGCTTGGACCTGCCCCTCTGGCCTCCTTAGCGGCCTGCACATCCCAGTTCACCTCCAGCTCCGTATCTGAGGGGGAAAGACAATCATCTGATTTAAGTAACGAACTCTGAGGGGTGAGTGGCTACTAGGTACGTCTCCCAGAAACTGTGTACTCCTTAAAGAAACACAACACTAGTGGATTCTCTAAACCAGGGCTACATTTCTGAGCAGAGGAAGAAGCTTCCACACACATTTGAAGATCTCAGACCAGCAAATTTTTACAGACCTTTGAGAAGAGGACCTTCCTCAATTCCACGTTAATAAACTGGAGACTTTAGAAAACAAAAAGCAGGAGGGAGAGACAGAGGGATCAAAAGTCATTCCCCAGGAGTCTCCCCTGCCTCTTGCTTCAGTGACAGAGTCCAGAGGGAGAGCAGCAGAAGGGCCAGTGGTCTTTATAGAGGGTTGGAAGCTCTCTCCTGAGGACAAGCAACTCAGAGTGATGGAAAGGAAAGGGAAACAGATGGCCCCTTCTCAGACCAGGAAACTCACACCTTCAAGCTTTTCCCTCTGTGTCCTGATATTGAGTCAACACGGCTATATTAGAAACAATAAATGTGCGCATACATATGCAGGACTTATTCCTGAGCCGTCGAATCTTTAGAAAATCAATCTGATTCCAAAGCACTTTATCTAATAAATAGCATGTGCCAACACTATTCTGAATAAAAATCATGTTTGACCCTCCCAAAGTTCCATGAGAAAGGCACTAATATTATCCCCCATTTTAGAGGAGAGAGTGAGGCAGAGAATTGTTCAGTAACATCCCCCAAGAATAAAAAAAATGTTATGGTTAAACATCTAAGGGAAGACTTTTGTCCTTTGCTCTTAAAGTTCATAGAAATATTTGATACATTTTACGTGACTGCTTATTTGGCATAAAATCAGGTAGAATTAAGGAGATACAATCAATCAGAATATACCTAATATTATGAAAACATCACATAAGCTACATATTAGTGGTTTTTTAACATGCATTATTTTCTTTTTTTTTTATTTTTACATATACATGTGTTTACTAGGTTTCCATTTTTTGCCTTCACAAAATCAGTGTTTATTAGTGTTTTTTAAAGAAATGCTAAATAGGATATAAAGAAAGAAGTGACTGATGTAAATTTTCTGAGCCTTTGAATAATACATGACCTGACGTTTAGTTCAGCCTCTGACTTAATCTAGTAGAACTTAATATTCAGGGTTAGAATAAGTCCATTAAAGGCCATATTAGTTTGCTAGAGTTGCCACAGTGAAGTACCAATGAAGTCCCACAGGCTCCTTAAACAATAGAAAGTTATTTTCTTACCATCCTGAAGGCTACAAGTTCGGAATAAAATGGGAAGTGTTGGTTTGGTCTGAGGCTTCACCTCTTGGCTTACAGACGACAGTCTCCTCCCTGTGTCTTTATGTGGATGTCCCTCTATGTGTGTACGTATCTGTATCCAGATTTTCTCTTCTTCCAAGGACACCAGTCATATTGGATAAAGGCACACTCATTTTAACTTACTTACCTCTTTAAAGACCTTCTCTCTCTAAACATAATCCCATTCTGAGGCAGGATTTCAACAGAAGATTTGATGATAAGGACCTTATTCACCCATTAAGGGGCCTGTGAATTAAGAAGTCACTCACTCAAATGGACAGGAATACACCCCAAAAGTTGGGAAAGCAACTTGGGCTGGAAAACTGCCACTTGGTATGACCTGTCCCTGGAGGGACTGAGCCCAGAGGATGAAAGAAGATTCTCAGAACAGCAGACAACTTTACCACATTCCACAGGGGAAAAATCCTTCATGGCTACAGCGAGCATATACTCAAGAGGATAAAATTTGGCTGAAACTCAGGCTCACTTCCCCTAATTATGGCCTTAGGTTGTTATTTGATCCTCTTGAATTAGGTGAGAGTTCAAACAGGAGCATGTATGCACTGGATTCCATGTTGGAAATGAATGAGCCCAATTCTATCACACAGCCTTTTAAAAGGCATCGCTTGATTACATGGGCAGGACTGATTCTGGTGCTGTCTCATGAATTGTTAATACATTTTTCTTTGGAAAAAAATAGGACATGCTTTGCCTAACAAAAGTACAAGAGGGATTAATCCTGAAAGCCAGAAATCTGTGGGTTGTTTTATTTGCTTTTTAAAATTAAATTTTTAACTTAACTTGCAATGCTCAGTTTTCCTTTCTTTAAAAATATTGGCCGTTTTACGTTACATAAAATGTGTTTTACTTTTATAATTTAGAAAACTTTTAAACAATTACCACATACTTGTAAAATTTCCTTTTTTGGAAAAAAAAAGTAGTTTGGGTTTTTTTTTTAATTTTTCCAGTAATTTTTACTTTAGTTAATGAAATAAGTATGATCATAAACAGGGGAAAATGAAGTCTTGAAAAATGAATCACATATTCCCATTATAACTTCAGGGGGGTGTTTATAAAGGGAATACTATGGGGCCACAAGCAACATGAACTTCTTTCTGCAAACGTCCCTCCTCTTGCCAATTGCAGAGAAACTAGTTGGAAAGAAGATGACATCCTAATGAATACAATAATCAGTCTAAGGCAGGCACCAAAACCCAAGATCATCTCACCAAGGAAATTTCACTTTTTTTTTTAAGAGTTAAAGTCTCACTCTGTCTCCCTGGGTAGACGGCCCTAGTGTCATAGCTCACAGCAACTTCAGGCTTTTGGGCTCAAGAGATCTTCTTGCTTCAGCCTACCAAATAGTTGGGACTACTGGTACCAGCTATGATACCTGGATAGCTTTTTTATTTCTATTTTTAGTAGAGAAGGGATTTCACTCTTGCTCAGGCTGGTCTTGAACTCATGAGCTCAATCCACCCTCCTAGTCCTAGGAAGGTGGTCCTAGGTCTTGAACTCATGAGCTCAATCCACCCTCCTAGTCCTAGGAAGGTAGTCCTAGGTCTTGAACTCATGAGCTCAATCCACCCTTCCTAGTGCTAGGAAGACAGGCGTGAGCCACCAGGCCACACCTGGAAATTTTAAAGATCCAACTTGGTAGTTTTCTACATCCTGGGGGGAAAAAAAAGTTTGCTATGTATGCATATATCTGAAAGAGACCTAGTATCACAATACATGAAGAACTCCTAAACTCAATAATAAAAAAAAATACAACCCAATGAAAATGAATAAATGACTTGAAGAGTTTACACATAAACACATACGAATGGCCAATAAGTACACAAAAATATGGTTACTTAGCAACATTAATCAGCAAGTAAATACAAACAAAAACCCTCATAATTATCATTTCACACTCACTGGAATAGCTAAAATTAAAAATGCTGACAAGACCTGATTGGTAAGGATGTGGAGCAGGAAGAACCCTCGGATAGTGGTGGTGTGAAATGTGCACGCACGCTTTGGAAAACTGCTTAGCAGTTTCTCCTGAAACTAAATATACACTTGTTTTGTGACCCAGCAATTCCAATCTTGGATATGAACCCAAGAGAGATAAAAAAAAATTTCATCCCCAAAAGATTTGTATGATAGCATTTATAGTGACTTTATTCAATAGCTCCAAACTGAAAGCAACTCAAACATCCAATAACAGAAGAATGGGGAAATAAAGTGTAGTATATTCAGACAGTGCAGCATGATACTGCACAGAAAAATGGTGAACTGCTGATACACACGACAATTTAGGTGTGTATCTTATAAGCGCCCTGCTCAAAACAGGCCAGTCGCAGATCAGAGTCCCATTTGATCCCACTTACCTAAAACTCAAAAAACAATAAAGCCAAATTATGGAGAGAGAAATCAGAAAAGGGGTGCTTCTGGGGTAATTTGACTGGAAGAGGCCAAGGAATCTTTCTGGGGTGCTGCTTAAGCAGATGTAAAGTTCTTACCAAAATTCATTGAATAGACACTTCAGATTTGTGATTGTCATGGTGTAAATTGTTGTGGGTAATTTACAAAGAAAATGGGTTTGCCTGGCTCACAGTTTTGCAGGCTGTACCAGAAAAGTGTTGCAAATGATTGTTATTCAAAATTGACTTTGCAATTTGCCAGTATTTTATGTGTGCCCCATTTCATAAGTGCATGTCCAGCGGGCTGGCCTGACTTGCCCGCTGGCTGCGGACAAGGCCCCTGCTCCCTGTGACACAATCCTTCCAGTGGGGTCAAACACGCTGGGGAGTCTTTCTTGTTTGCCAGGCCTCACAGAACATGGCACACCATACGATTAAAGTCTACAAGATCTGTTTTAAAAGCCATTAGTTCTGAGGCTCTTAGCAAGAGATAATGTGGAAAAGTGGAAAGAACATGGCACGGAACCACTCAGATAGGAATTTAATCCCAGCTTAGTCATTTGCCAGCTTTGAGCAGGTTACTTAATATCTCTGAGCTTAGTTCAGGGGACTAACTATTAAGAAAATTCAGAGATGGTATGAATAACATATCCAGATTAAGGTCTTGCACACAGTAGGTTCTCAATAATGTATAACTACCACTAGGCAGTAGGCTTCCTGGAAGTAGAGGGCCGTGGCTGTGTAGCACATAGTATGGGTTCAGTAAGTACTTCATAAATACATGAATAGCCTGAGAAACTTCTATTCATCTTAAATCCTAGGAGAAAACACCAAGATACATAACCAAGAAGAAGCAAGACAGATAATAAACAGCAAGTGCTTCTGCCAATATATTAAACTATTTCAGCATACACACAGGGTTATTATCTGAAACCCTTGAGATCAAATACGTTTGAGAATTCATAGTGTTTCTAATGTTAGAAATGTAAGATGGTGCATGTACTACCCATCTGTAACCCCCCAGTAGATGAGGACAGCATCCCCCATCAGACGCAGTGATATTTTCATAGCAAAACTTAACAAATATTCACATTAAATGGAATGAAGATAAAAACATTCTCATCAGGTTCATTCTGCCACCAAATAAATTATTTTAAAAATGACTGCTATTTGATTTCCAAGCCATTGGGACTGCAGAATTGCCGGAGAACCAGTAATAGCACCCATCCATGTAACACCTCCGACATACCAGGTGCTGTGGCCTCAGCACTTTGTCAGTATTAACCCATTTACTCTTCACAGCAACCCAGGGGGTAGACATTTTTATTAACGTTATGTTTACTTTATAGGAAGGAGAAGTTAGGCACAGACAGGATAAGTAATTTGCTGAGGTCACCCACATGGTCTGTGTCTTGTATGGTTCTGCAACTCTGCCTCAGTCTCCCCTTTTGCCGATATCTGCAACAATCAGCTTTGAGAAACCACCCACCCTCACTCTCCATCCCTCCCCACAAAAATATTAAAATTATAAAAATAACTAAAGAATACTGGTACTGCTCCTCCCATCATTTTTGACGTTTCTTCTACTTTCGAAAACTCTGAAGCTCTTTCCAAGGAGTTACTCTAAAGATTTGCAGTCCTCACCAGACTCAAAGAAGATATTCATACGTGCCTGAGACAATCAAATCAAACCACCAACAAGAAACCCAGGCCGAGAAAAGAAAGAAACAAAACAAACCTTTCACACAGATTATTAATAGAAAGCCACGTTCAGAAAATGTTTACCTAGTGGTGCGAGTTGCAGAAGAAAAGCCAGAAGCCTACCAAGCAGAACAACACTCTTCCAGCAACCTCCAGGTCGTTAAAAAATACGTTCACATTTACGGGCAACCCAGCCACCTTATCAAAGGAAAACAATATAAAAAGCTTGCGGTTCTGAAGGGGAAAGAGTAGACCCTACTCCACAGAGGAGGAGAGCATGGGCATCAATCATGTCGCTGGCCCGGTGTTAACAACCTCTAAACAGTGAAGGTGAAAGAACATTTGTTCACCGAAAGGTCACTTGCCTGATTCAAGGGGGAAGGTTTGGGAGCACATGGTGGAAAGTTTGCTCCAGTGTGCCTGTTATTTTACCCTGGGGCCCCATTTGTCCGTGAAAGAAGGTTGGTGGTGGTGAGCAATTAATTTGGCAGCTAATCAGTGTCATTGTGCTGAAACCTTTCAGGAAACCATCCCGGCTTAAAGGAATGATGCTTCAACATGAGGTCTGCTTCTCACGGAAAATGCCCAGCCCTGGGAAATGCACGTCCCTCAGTCAGCGGGATTTACGGAGAATCTATTAGGTACTGACTGAACTCTACGTGCCGTGTTTGGCAGCCCTTGTTAAAAGAAACCCAGTTTCCTCCCTACAAATGGTTTAAAATCTAATTGGGGAAATAAAAAGCGCAATCATGTCAGGAATGGAAAATCTATACGAATGCAAGAGTTGGCAAAATGTTTTGACTTGTGTTTCTGTGTTTCTCTTTCCCTGTTTTATATACAGGCTCAAGTTTCAATCTTCATTCCAACCTCACTGAGCTCTCAGGAGGTAACTGAACCCACTTAGGGCAAGTATTTCCCAACAGTAATGTTTGTCTGAAATGATTTCTCTACTCCTCACTAGCTCAACACAGAATTGAGAACAATCCCCATGTATATGGAGTAGAGAAAACAGAAACCCAGGTCTTGTTCAACACGTGCTTGTTGAACTAAATTGAAATCCTGCCCAAGTACGCCCAACCTACAGGGTTGCGTGCATGAATCTGAGTGGGGATGATTCACTAACCACCAGCGATGTGTGCAAATGTGTTTTAGAGAAACATTCTCCTCGACACAACCTACGTTCCTTCCTGGGGGAAGCTTTAGATGGCATAGCTGTAACTTTTAAGTAAAACTTCGCATTCACAAGATGCTAATTTGCTGCTGTTTAAACTAACATGTTTTTAGTACAGGCCTGATCCTTAACATAAAATGACTCCAAGATTCTCTGTTGTCTTAGCGGTTTGAGGTAAAGTGTAGGAAGGTGGTGAGACATGGAGAGAAGCAAACTGGATAAAAAGTTAATCTCAAGATGAGCAGAGGAGGAGGGAGCTGTCAGTCCCCACCCAGCCCCGCTACAAACTGGGGAGGGACATTTCCACCTTAGGAAGGTCATTCTTAACAGTTCATGCTGACAGCAGTGAAGGAGGTTTCTTATCTCACTCTGAGGGGACTCAGCCCTCCTGAATTGTTTTACATGCAAAGCCAACAATGTATGAATAAATTGATGTGGACTGTCAGGCCTGAACTTCACATTCTCACAATATGGTACAGGACTTATTCATACAATTATGTAATTTAAAAACAGCAGATGTATTTTCTAATCCTAATAAACTCATAGCCAAATTCTCATCACATCTAACCTTTATCTAACCTAGATAGGAGCTGGAGTCAGCCAAACTTTTAAGTGGTAAGTAAAAAAGGCCCAAGACTCCACCCAAGGTTGAAGAAGAAATATATATAATTCCTCTCACCTCCCTGTCAACTTTTTTTATAGTTCTCTTTTCTTGGGTTCTTCCACTTTCCTAAATTAATTACAATGTCGTGTAGTTTAAATGTTTGGTCTCCAGGCTCGGCGCCTATAGCTCAACCGGCTAAGGCGCCAACCACGTACACCTAAGGTGGTGGGTTCGAATCCCCAGCCCGGACCCGCCAAACAACAATGACGGCTGCAACCAAAAAATAGCCGGGCATTGTGGCGGGTGCCTGTGGTCCCAGCTACTTGGGAGGCAGAGGCAAGAGACTCGCTTGAGCCCAGGAGTTGGAGGTAGCTGTGAGCTGTAATGCCATGGCACTCTACCCCAGGGGACAGCTTGAGGCTCTGTCTCAAAAAAAAAAAAAACAACAACTGTCGCCTCGGCGCCTGTGGCTCAAGCGGCTAAGGCGCCAGCCACATACACCTAAGGTGGCGGATTTGAATCCCCAGTCCAGCCCGCCAAACAACAATGATGGCTGCAACCAAAAAATAGCCAGGCGTTGGGGCGGGCGCCTGTGGTCCCAGTTACTTGGGAGGCAGAGGCAGGAGACTCCCTTGAGCCCAGGAGTTGGAGGTTGCTGTGAGCTGTAATGCCATGGCACTCTACCCAGGGGGACAACTTGAGGCTCTGTCTCAAAAAAAAAAAGAAAAAAAGAAATGGAGAGCAAAAACAGACCTCACTCTCAGAGAATTCTTGGATAATTTGAAGAAAACTAATATTTGCCTTATAGGAATCCCTGAAAGTGAAGAAGTTGCTTCACAAAACACTGAGGTTCTTCTTCATGAAATTATGAAAGAGAACTTTCCAGACATGCCAAGAGATTCTGAAATTCAGATAGCAGATAGTTTCAGAACCCTAGCACGACTCAACCCAAATAAGACATCCCCCAGACACATCATAATTAACTTCACCAAAGTTAAGATGAAAGAGAAAATTCTGAGGGCAGTCAGACATAAGAAAACCATAACTTACAAGGGGAAGAGTATTAGGATGACTGCAGATCTCTCAGCTGAAACCTTTCAGGCTAGAAGAGGATGGTCATCGACTTTTAATCTCCTAAAACAAAATAACTTTCAACCCAGGATCCTGTATCCAGCTAAACTGAGTTTCAT
>CAUYTI010097824.1:0-29494 GCA_963575145.1 Galago senegalensis
AGCAACCTCCAACTCCTGGGCTCAAGCGAGTCTCTTGCCTCCGCCTCCCAAGTAGCTGGGACCACAGGCGCCCGCCACAACGCCCAGCTATTTTTTGGTTGTAGCCGTCATTGTTGTTTGGCAGGTCCGGGCTGGGGATTCTAACCCGCCATCTTTAGGTGTACATGGCTGGCGCCTTAGCCGGTTGAGCTATAGGTGCCGAGCCTGGGGTCTCACTCTTGCTGGGGCTGGTCTCGAACTGGTGAGCTCACGCAATCCACCTGCTTCAGCCTCCCAGCATGCTAAGATTACAGGTGTGAGTCACCACACCCGGTCTACTTACTGTATTCTATGGGTTATAATCCAGTAGTGTTATTATTTATTTTGTTGCTCAAAGTTGTTTCAACTTTGGCCATTAGGAATTTTTTCATTTGTCTCCCGTGCCCTTTCAACATGCCTGCATCCTTTTTTGAGCCCTTTGTTTAATTTCTGTTACCACAAGATGCTCCAAGCTCAGCTTCTATTTGCCCTGTCCCATTCCTAAAATCAGCCATTTCTCCAAGTAGTTCTGGTTCCATTTATTGGAGAATGATATTTAGAAATCAAGACCTAGGGCTCAGCGCCTGTGGCTCAAGCAGCTAAGGCGCCAGCCACATACACCTAAGGTGGCAGGTTCAAATCCAGCCCAGGCCTACCAAACAACAATGACAGCTGCAACCAAAAAAATAGCCGGGCGTTGTGGTAGGTGCCTGTGGTCCCAGCTACAGAGGCTGAGGCAGGAGACTCGCTTGAGCCCAGGAGTTGGAGGTTGCTGTGAGCTGAGATGCCACAGCACTCTACCCAGAGGGATAGCTTGAGGCTCTGTCTCAAAAAAAAAAAAAAAGAAAAAGAAATCAAGACCTGGGTGCTGATTATGTGCAGTGCTAGTGGGGTATTACTGCATCTAGATTCACAATCAGAACTAGGAAATACATGTACACATACCAGGTAGACACATATACCGTAACTACATCTATGTCTGTCTGTCTGCACAGTATGTGTTTTCTTTTTTTCTTTTTTTTTTTAATTTTCAGCTTATGACCAATCTTAGTTTATTTATTTAAGATATCTCCTGCCATAAGTAAAGGGATAGAAGACTGGTAATCATATGATAAAAGAAGGTGAGCTTAAGGTCCTGTACACTTTCTCTGGTCCATGTGCAGAGTAATGGTCCAAACTGATGGTGTGGTCCCCAATGTCTGGGTAGTGGTCTAGGTTCTCTCTATTCATCTTCATAACCAGTTGGAAGTGGATTCACGTGAGGGTTGTGGAATAGAATATGGTTACCATCTCCCCGGGGAAAGGGCTTGGTCCTGATATAAAGATAGGAGTAAGGGATGAACTCAGGTCTCTCGTGTTCTCTGTGGTGGGACTTCAAGAAGACATTCAGCATACTCACTCCCACCCCAGGAAGGGCGATGAAGAAGGTGAGGGCCCTCCACATGCAAGCTGAGCCCTCCTCGCAGTGGGCACCACTTGACATGGACCGCCCCAACTGTGGGCAGGACTGACCCAAGAGCCCAGAAAGCCTGAACACAGCCACCGCCATTTTTGACCTGGACTACCTCTTTTTTTTTTTTTTGCAGTTTTTGGCCAGGGCCAGGTTTGAACCCACCACCTCCAGCATATGGGACCAGCGCCCTACTCCTTTGAGCCACAGGCGCTGCCCAGTATATGTTTTCAATACTGTGAGTCCTAGTGATACCTCTGACTCTAATCCAGTACACCAGGCTCATTCAGGTCATCTTTTTTTCCTTTTGGTGACTTCCTTCTCCAATAGTGAGAACCCAGTTCTCACTATCTACAGTATTATTTACTTATTTGTTCAACCTGGTGTATATGCTTTGTAACAATTTTTTACAAGTTCGTTTCCCTGGGTAACTGAGGTTCCTAGTTCTTTTTGTTTTGGCCTCTGACTGCTTGGTGCCAGTCTCCCGGCAGTGTTTGGTGTTCCACATGCTCTGCTCATATTTAAGCAGAGAAGATAACGTGGTAGTAGTGAGGAGTGGGATGAACACAATTCCTAGGACCCTGGAGTCAAAATATCACCAGAGACAGGGCAGTGAGTGTGGGGCTGGGGGTTTTGGGCACTTATGGACCACGGCCTTCATTGTGGGTGATCTGGCCAAATTGCCCTCCAGGACTGTAGGTTCCCCAGAGAAGTTTCTCTGAGTCTTCTAGTTGGGGCTTCAGGGCTTAGCCTTTGGGGTTCCCCAGCATTAATGTACTGTTAGCAGAAGTGAGTCTTCTAAGGCCTGGTAAGTTATTCCCCATGGTCTGCCTGCTTCTGGCTTCTAAAATATCTTCCTGATGCCTCTTCATTTTCTTAGTCCCCATGAGTTTTTGCAGTTTTGAATAGCCCTTTACTATTGTTTGAGGGGGGTTATGGGAAATAGTGAAAGTTCACTAGGCACTACTGCTTTTACTTCTTTTGTACCAACTGAGCGCTTACTGTTTGGTTACATAGAATTCATGCAGGACCTGGGCCAGTAAATGAATGGACAGGTTCTGTGGCTAGAGATGTGAGGCAAGCCTGAGCTGGCCTCCTTACTTCCCTCTCACTACCCTGACCCTCTGCATGAGCCCAAGGTTCCCCTACCTACTGTCTAGGGGTCCAGGGCACACATTGGAGAACTGTTGCCCTGTGCCTGGGAGTATATTAGGCACAGAGCTTGGCTTGGAGTTAGCAACAGAGAGCCTCAAAGAATAGAGTTGGGTACAGAGAGACGGGGACAGCCCCACAGGGACACTTGAGCAGCCTGAGCCTCCCTGTGGTCAGGTGTCCTTCATCCCAAGTCTGTTTATTCATTTTCACCATAATTTACACAGCCAGCAGTGGGAAAGATCTTTGCTAATATAGTAAGTTCTGCCTTGGTTGACAGCATGCCAGCTGTTTCCTGAATGGCTCCCTTACCCAACACCTTCTCTATGATGATGATCTAGCAGATAGAGTTACCCAGGGCTCCATGGCCAGGGCAGGGCATTACCCTGAGCCTGGCAGGTGGCTGAGAACTCATTCCTTTGGGGCAGCTGGTCTTCTCCAGCTCAGTTCCAGATCTCTGAGCCTCCCCAACACCATGCCCTTGACCTAACTATTCTGTCTACCAGGGCTGCCTTCCTCAGTCCCCACCTCCATCTACTGAAATTGAGCTCCTTTTCCTGAAGCCTAGTGAATAGAGCTTGGGCAGGACCTTGAGGGCAATCCTACCAAAAGAAGCCCCCCCCAAAAATCAGGTTGATCTGGACTTCAGTTTCTTCATCGGTAAAAGGGGAAAGGTTGTCTCTGCCCTCAGAGTCATAGTGAGATGATGAAGGATATAGAGTTGCTGCAAGGGACAGAATTGAGCCCCAGGTATACAGAGGGACATGGGGCTATGTGGGCAGGAGCTGAACCTGGGGCCAAAGGCTAGAGCAGGAGGCAAGGACTGGACTATGACACTGCTGGGCCAGAGCACCAGGGACCCAGGGATGGATGATGGGGGAGCCAAGGCAGAGGGTTCTAGGAGCTGAGGGGAAACATTCCTCACCTTACAGATAGGAATGGGAAGGATAGGACCTTCTAGAAGTTGGGCTGCAGACTATTTTTTGAAAAACTCAGAGCCAAGGTTTGGAGTTTTTGGTTACAAAGAAGATATTTAGTAGGAAAGGAGATCTCAGTTCCAACTTCCCTGATGGAATATCCAGGGACTGGGTGAGTTGGACTACTTGCCTGGGCCCAATTTGTTGTTGATGTGCTGGTTTCATTCTACAAAAGAAAAGGGAAGGAGACAGAGTTCTGTTCTTGTGGAGGCCATGGGACTGGGACTGGAAATTGAGAACTGATCTGCTGTGCCTTATCTGACCTCTGCGGGTAGCTTTAGGTGCATGACTTCTCTTCCCTGTTTTTGAGTTTTCTCCTATAAAATCAGGTTATGGGACAAGACCTTGTCCATGCTCCTGATTCAGGGCAGGTAAGCATGGAGGAAGGGCAGGAGGACAGGCTAAGAGGTGTCTGAGTAAGGAGGGGGCAGAGAGTGGGTGAGGGGCCTGGGAGGGCAGCAGGGTTCCTGGTGGGTCCTGAGCAAGAATGCCAGCGGGGAACATCACTCAGATCATGTTGGCCAATCTCTGGGGGAAATTGAGGCCCAGAGAGGATTGGGACAGGCTCTCACCCACACAGCAAGCTGGGGCCAGAATTCAGGATCCAAAGATCTTTCCCCAGGCCAGTGGGTGAAAATGGCAGTCACAAAGTCATTCTGTGGTGGGCAAGACACATCTGTGTGATAGACTCACTCAGCTGTGAAGGAGCTGGCCCCATCTCTTGAATATGTGAGTCTCTCCCTTCCCCCATCCTACCAGCCCTTGCCTTTTCTTGTCCTGGGCAGCTTTTTTTTTTTTTTTTTTGAGACAGAGTCTCACTATGTCACTCCGGATAGAGTGCCATGGTGTCACAGCTCACAACAACCTCCAACTCTTGGGCTTAAACAATTCTCTTTACCTCAGCCTCCCAAGCAGCTGGGAATACAGGCACCTGCCACAAGGCCTGGCTATTTTTTGGTTGTAGTTGTCATTGTTGTTTGGTAGGCCTGGGCTGGTTTTGAACCTGCTAGCTCCAGTGTATGTGGCCAGCGCCCTAGCCACTGAGCTACAGGCATTGAGCCCTGGGCAGCTTTTGTTTCTTGGAAACCAACTGTAGAGACGCAGGTTAGGTGCTTAATTAAAAGCCACCAACCTGGCTCGGCACCTGTAGCTCAGTGGTTAGGGCACCAGTCACATACACCTGGGCTGGTGGGTTTGAACCTGGCCTAGGCCTGCTAAACAACAATAACAACTACCTCAAAAAAATATCCAGGCATTATGGTAGGTACCTGTAGTCCCAGCTATTTAGAGACAAAGAGAATCACTTAAGCCCAAGAGTTTGAGGTTGCTGTGAGCTATGATGCGATGGCACTGTACCAAGGGTAACATAATGAAACTCTGTCTCTAAATAAATAAATAAATAAATGCCATCAACCTCCTTTCTGTAGAGGCTGTGCCACTTCATTTGCATGTAGCCCTTCTCTACTGTTTCTAGCCTCAGGCAAGTGATTCCACTTGTCTATGCCTCGGTTTCTTCTGTAAAGCAGGGCTAACACTTCCTGTCCTGCCTCCCACATGGGGTATCACAGGTGTAAAGGACACACGCTATGCATGTCCAGGGCTGCAGGATGCTGGAGTCCTGGACAATGGGTGATAGGTGCCCTCCTCAGTGGGCTGTGAGGATTCTGTGTGGAATCGGTCAGAAGTTGACAATGCTTAGCTGGGGACGGGCCTAGATGGATGGGGACAATGTGGAGAGGAACAGGAGGGAGAGCATGTGGGCCTGAGTGTGTGTTTTGCTGATTGCTCCTTTTGCTTTCAAGGAGATTAAACTATTTTTAGTCTGTGCTACTGCTGCTGAGACGCTGGAGGAAGCCTTTCCATCGCTGAGATCTGGAAGCTGCCAAGTGTGGTCTTCAGCTCCATTCTGGGAGCTTCCCAGAGCAGGCAGGAGGGGCACATCTGGGGGCTGTGGGGACAGTCTGGTACGTGGTTTGCTCCCTGAGGTCCTTGTTGTACTGGCCTCCCCAAGCCACCCAGCCTTGGCCTTCAGAGAACAGTAATCTGATGCGCCTGATGTTTGTAACACCGTGTTTAAAAAAAGTAATTTATTTTCTAATTATTCCTTGTCTTGCATAACCGTGCATTGCCGAAGTGTCGCTATTTAAAATATTTATCTCTCTACGCTGCAGGAGCAGCTCTGGAGCGTGGAGTGGGAAGAAATAAAAGTCCGCGTGCCAGTTGCAAGCATATTACTTTGACTCGTCCTGGCAGCTTTGACATCTCCCTGTAAATACATTTATTTTTCATTAGGACATTTCTGAGCTTGTGGCCCCTAGAGAGCGGAGTCATTTCACTGTTCATCTGTGAGAGATGCAATAGAGAGGTGCTCACAAATTGAACTCCACCAGATGCATGTTGTGTCTGTCCATGTGGGCGAGGGGCCGAGTATGCGTTCCTTGTGTGTGTGTGTGCAGTAGTTTGCAGTGTTGGGCTGCATGTGCACCAGGTGGGCATGTGGCTAGGGATTTTGGACATTTGGTTTGATAGGGAAACTGAGTGTTTACCTTGGTGTGGAATCAGCCTCACTGACAATGTGGGCAACAGGCTTGTTACCTGTTCTTATCCCCTTGGGGTTGGGGTTGAAGCCTTTCTTTCTCGGGTTGGGGTTGAAGCCTTTCTTTCTCTACAGTTGGAAAGGCTTTGGCGGGGGGGAACCCCCAGGACCAGGAAATTCTGGGTGGCTTTGATGTGGACACACATCCAGAGTCTCAGAGGGCCTGCTATACTACAGGCAGGGTTCCCAGCATGCAGGACAGGCACCTTCCCCTTCTTTGCCCTCCAAAGGCTATGGGTTTGAGCCATGCTACAGAGGCTGGTCCATGGACCTGGACAGCACCACTCCTCCAGCTACCCAGTGAAGCAGGGACTGGATGTGGCTCCTCCCCAACAGACCCCTTTCCAATTAAAAAAAAAAAAAGGGAAAATTTTCTTTTTTTAGCTCACTGAGTCTAAGAGAGAGTTTTATGCTGAATTTTAAAATACCTTATTTTTTCCAGTCTCTAAACTGCTAATCTCCTAGGCTGAGGGATTCCGGGACAAAGGCGAGGCCTCGAAGTGGAAATCTGTAAAATTAGCTTCAGCGGTATTAGTGTTTGCAGTTGGAGATTGAAAAATTGCTTTCCCAGGGCCTGATTGGAGGCTCTGCTCTCCTCAGGGAAGAGGGAAGGACTCAGCACAGAGATGCTGGAGGGCAGGCCCAGGATAGCTAAGGGACAAATGCTGGGAGACTGTTGGGGAGGCCCCTCCCAGGGCCTGAGAGTAAGCCTGCTGGGCCACAGAGGGTATGTGTGTCCTGTGCTTAAGTCTCCCCCAGCAATGCATAGCTTCTCCAATGCCCTGGGTACACAGCAGGTGCCAAGTAAATGCTACAGAGTCCACCTGGGTCCCTTCCTCTTCTTTTCCTAAAGCCTCTTGGATTCAGTTCCCCAACCCCCACTCCAGTTCTCAGACACAGAGGGGGGGAGGCTTCCGGATCCTGACTGAGGGGCTAGCTCTGGTTGCCTGTGGGTGCACCCGCCCGTGTGGCCCATCAGGCCTCTTGTGTGCTTGATTGCCTCTGATTGGCTGCAGCTGAATTCAGCAAAAGCTATTATTTGCCCTTGATGAGCCAATCAGATGGCCTCATTGGCCATTCAGAGCAGGCACCGGAACCTGGGGGGAGATGGGGCTCAGTGAGGCGGGGGCAGGGTGAAACAGATGCAGGACCCGAGCCTGGTTTGTGTTCACCATGACCTTCACACAAATCATACCTCCCTTCTCTGTCACCCCAAACCAGGGGTCCTCACTCCTGCATTAGGTCTGCCTCCCAGCCTTTGACTTCACTATTCCCTCTCCCTGCAGCACCTTTCCTTTGTACATCTGCCCCCCAAGACTTCCTTCACAGAGTCCATTTTCTCTCTCCAAACCAAGGTGAGCTCTCTCCTGCAAGCTCCCAGAGCCTGTAATCTGCCCTTCTGCTCTGCTAGGAATTATAGGGGTCATGGGGAGGATAGTCAAGAAGATTGAGACAGACTAGGTTCAAATTCTAATAGCTCTTTCTCTGTTCTGGGACCTTGGACCAGCTAGTTCCTCTCTAGAGTATTGTTTTGTTCACCTGTGAAAGGAGCTAATAATCATACCTCCTTGAAGAGGTGGGCTCTGAATGCAGGGATTGGGGATTGAAGGGCAGCCCTCCATTGCAGGGTTCTCTTGAACCTCTATAGGCTGGCCTTGGGTTTGGCACTGGTCAAGTCATATAGAGCCTGGGTGGTCTGACAGTGCTCTCTCCTGTTGAGGGGATGTTTAGATGTGCAGGGACCATAGCAGGTGGCATGCTGGAGACTGTGGTGGGGGTTTCAGATGGAGAGGATGTGAGGACTTGGGAGGTAGGACAGAGGAGCTCACCAGGGAGTTTAAGGAAGACTCCCTGGAAGAATGGGGGTGGAAGGAGCAGAGAGGAAGTGTGGACAAAACTTGAATAGAGAGAATGACTCTGGTATGCAGTGGGAAGGAGAGGGAGAGGCTGGTGTTGAGATCAGTGATATAGAGACAGATGCATGGACTCTTTTGGATGCATTCTCTTTGAGCATGACTCTCGTAGGTCATACTCTTGGGAAATAAATGGAGACACCAAGATTTGCACACATCCTCAAGTAAAGAGGAAGCCCTAACTTTTAACAGGGATAAAGGGCTACTCCTGCAGGCTCAGACTTTAAGGGAGTCTGCAGTTTCAAGGTTCTTAAGTGCAGTGACCCAGATGTCCCCATCCCACCACTCAGGCCTCGCTCCTTCCCATTCAGGGTCCTGGCCTGGCCTCAGTATAACCAATCTGCTAGGATTGAGACTACAACCCTCTCAGGAACTCTGACTCTTATAATTAAGTCCTGAGTCTGACCCTTAACCCTCCTATTTCTGGCAGCAGGACATGATAATCTTTTTATTTCCTGCCAAGGGGGCTTCTGACTTTCACATTAAATTTGTGATTAATCATACTGCCTTTCATTGTGTTTCTCTAAGTCTAAAGCACTGACAGCCCCAAGCACCAACATTCTGGTCCATAGTCCTTGTAATTACACATCCCTGAACCTCTCAGACATCTGAAATATTGTCCCCATTCACAAGTGTCCCACCTTGGTTCATGATGGGTAGCATTGGATCAGTGGCACCTATCACATGCCAGAATGGTCAGCAGTCCTCCTGCCTTAACACCAGTGCTTACTTTAGGGTCAGCTTTCTGGGACTATTCCAGCCCTAGCTATGGTAGGGTCTGTTTCCTGGAGTCAGACTCTAAATAGACACTATGTGAAGGTGTTTACTGGGGAGTACCCTCAGGAAACACACTTGTGAGGGGCAAAGGAAGAAGGAGAAGTTTAGCTATGATACAGTTGCATCAGAAGCCTGAGCCAATTCATAGAGAGCCCTGGACCTGGGCTGGCCCCAGAGTTGTTCCCAGTTGAGCCCAGGGAACGAGGCCTTTGCACTTCCCCATCCCACCTATGTGTCAACCATAGTAGAGTGGAACAGTGCCCTTCTGCCCAGCGCATAGCCTGAGGAGGGCCTCAGATGAGAGCAGTCAGCAGGCAGCAGTCTTGGCCCTTGGGGTACTGAGAACATCATCCTAAAGTGGGAATCTGGGTGATGTACCACAGCTCCACATTGTGGTGCCATGCAACGGATCCAGGTTCTGGTTGTGTAAGATCTTGGGCAGCCCAGGTTTAAAGACATGGGAGACATGGCCTAAGTCTATACTATGATAAAACCCCATCAAAGTTGTCTAAGAGCTTGGCCGAGAGTCAGGGATAAAAATAGTGTTTCCTGTGAAGGGGCAAGCAGAAGGTGTCTGCTCACCCTTCTTAGCGGGTTATAAGTTAGTGGCAGACAGAGGCAGACTGAGTTTGGGGCACTGGGTTCCAGGATGATTGGTGGTGTTTGATTAACAAGTGACCAAAGAGTGGTGATCCATGAGGTAGCCTGGGGGGTGTTGAAAATAGCCCGTGTTGAGGGGATAAAAGTGATGAAAGGGATAAACAGGGTGGTTGTCTATGGCAGGGCACTATGAGCTATCAGAGAGTGGACAAGAAGCCCTTATAGAGGCCATGGGCTAGTCAATTTTGTTGACCCTCTATAAAAAAAGGTGGTTCTGAATGGACCCTCCTCATTTCTGAGGGTCCAATATAGATAGGGAGATAGCTCAGAAGCTGGTCCTATGTCCAGGACTAGCACAGGGTAGGAGACCCTGGGTTGCATTGGCCGAGAATACCTGTGATGTCAACGTGCATGGCTCCTGTAGTGGGTAGGAACATCAGCCAGTGTCTCGTGGGTGTGGCTGTAGGCAGGGAGAAGAGGGTATGCTGAGGGGAAGGGAGGCTTAGAGATGGGCATGCGCGTGGCAAGCATACCTTTTAAAAATGATCATCAGCCTCAGTGTTCCAACAGACTCTTTCTCTTCGTAAAAGCCTTTTCTTTTGCAAAATAAAAGAAGATTGGAGGCAAGTACAATATTTGGCTGTGGTGGCTGCTAATTTGGCACTGAATGTTACCGCTGCCTTTCTGTTTCCTGATGCCAACTGCTCCTTTCCTGGCTCTGGGTGGGCGAGAGCAGGGTGATGGGGGTGCAGGGCGGGCTCCCTGAGCCTCTTAAGATTCGAGATTCATTTCCTTAAACACACATTGTCTCACTCCAATTTCACGTCCGAGCAGTTCTGGCAAGGAATTAGCAGCCCCTGGGAGAGAGCGGGCGGGTTCTGTTTACATGAGTCGGGGTAGGTGGGGGTAGTGTGCAGGCAGAGGCTTGGGCTATTTGCAGAGGAAGCCCATGGAGGACCTGGGTCAGTGGCTGTGTGCCTGGCTAGATAACCTTAAAAGGAGTCTAGCTGATCTTCTGTCAAAAGAATGTGTTAAATCCTGCCCCAGTTTAGATGCACCTCAGTGCATGGAAGAGGGGGCTATCTAATGATTTAGTGGGTGGCAAATTGACGATTTTGAGTTCTTAGACCAGAAATAACCACTGGCCCAACTACCCACCGGAGGGGACTACTTGAGACCTGGGAGTCAACTTCTGCTTGATCTCCTTCTGTGATAGGGAGCTTACTAACTCTGGCGGCTACTATTTGCCTTGAGTCAGGCCCCCCGGACACCTCGCATGTGGGGCCTCACCTCCACCTGTCTCTTCATAGGTCTCCTCCACAACCCTAGGAGCTTGGGTGGCTATGGTCCTGTCACTGTGTGGGAGAAGCAACTCCACCCCTTGGGTGGTACCCTGGGACCCAGCCTCAGCTTCTTCCCTATCCCAGTCAGTTGCTGGGATCCAGGCTGGACACCACTGTGCAGATTGGTGGTCAGCCCCAGCCTCTGACCCAAGGCCACTTTCTGTGCAGTGGAGATGTTCTGAAAGAAGAGTCTGAGGAGGGCCTGCTTTAAACTCTTTCCCTAATGGTGCCTTCAGACTCATGACAGCAGCCCAGGAGACTTGGGCCTTCCTGGCTGGGCTTGTTTTTGGACATCCTCTGAGACCAAATCTGTCCTTTTATGCCCTTTCTCCCCAAGCCCTTCCTATAACCCTACCCACCACCCCTGAGGAGGCTCAGGCAGGGGCTGGGCACCCCATAGAGGTGGAGGAAGGGCTGAACCTAAGGAGTACTGTGGGGGAGGGGGCCCATTCCCCGGCTCTCCTGGGCAACTGCTCATTCATCACCTCTTAGAGGGGAGACCTGCTAATTTGTCAGCCCATTAGCTGGGCAGGAGCAGCATATGGACCTGATTCCTGCTACCCTCTTCCTGCCTGCCTCAGATAGTATAATCTGGGCTCACTGTGTAGTAGTCATAGGACCAGGCTTGAATCAGGGGACTGGGGTGCAGGCATCATCTTGCCCTAAGGCTGAGCCTCTCAGTGAGGCAGCCAGGGATTTATCACTCTTTTGGCTTCAGCAAATCTACCTTTGGAGTTAAGTGATAGAGCCTCTCTAAGCCACAGGCTAGGAAGGGCCCTTTTAGGAAACTGGGCTTTACTTTTAGTGTTCAGAGAAAGATAATTTTTTCTCACCCACCATCAACAGGGAGATCAGTCCTATCATGATGTTTCTAGATCCTCTTGTTTGTGGGGTGGAGGTTGGGGCAGGAGTGATTGTTGTATCTGATAGTTCTATCATCACTCTGCCCCAGGAGGGAGTTTGTGCCCTTGGGCTCTCTCTTTTGTAGCCCAGCTTCATCAGGGGGAAGTTATCATTATCTGTGGGATCAATGGCTGGCCTGGGTCTGGATGCGTGATGAATGCTGGGCTCTGGAGTTGGATGTGTGACTAGTGCTAGGCTCTAGCCCATCTGAGATGGGAGGTAGAAAGGCAGGGGACTATGTCTGTTTTATGTGCACAAAGATGTTCCCTGAGACCTACTGTGTGCTTACTTGAGCAGAGGGATACAGGGGACTCAAGAAAAGATGGACCCCAACTTGTTCATTGGGAAGCTTCCTCCCACGTGGACATAAATATACCAGAATACATATATACGTGGACACACATGCACTGGGATACATGAGTACTCAGAGACACACACTGGAACATGGGCTTGGGCATGCGATGCCCATGGGGACACCATTATCCTTCTCATAGGCATGCAGTAAACATTTGTGTACACACACCCTGCCATATACCACATGTGCATACCTTCCTACAGTACAGACACAGGCACACACATTGCCTCCTACATCATCTCAATTTATGGCAGAACATAAATGCAGTTCAGCAACCCTACACCTGCCAGTGCCATAAACTCAAAAAGCCTGAGTTTTGCTGTTTGTTGGTTGGCTCCACAAAGCATGGTACCCTATAGGAGGGGGTTTCCCAGGCTGCTTTGCAGGGTAGAGTATACCTAGGTCTAACTGGCAGAGAGGCCTATGCAGGGACTGTATGGCCTAGCCTGTGCCAGGAGGGCCTTATGGTCAACACCTTGAGGCCTCAGCCTGTGGCATCTCCAGAACTCCCCAGGGGCCCTAGGATGGGAGAAAGTAACAGCAACTTAGTTCGAGGGCCTGGGAGAGGCAAGTTATATACATGGGGAAGACAGGGCAATCTAGAGGCCATCCTGAAGACATAGGGTTGGTCTGGTTCTTAGCTTGATTCTGGAGCCTGAAAGAGGGGCTTTCCAGCTTAGACCCCTGAGCCATGTTCCAGTGGGGATGTGGCATGGCAGGGTCCTCAAGTGGAGTTCAGAGTTCTTTTAGCTCTATGGAGGCTGGGGCAGGGGAGAGGCCTGGGGCATAGAGTTCTGGGCAAGCAGGCAAGGAGACTGCCCAGCCCAGGTACAGGCAAGAAAACTGGGGGGCTAGTCAAGGATTGAGCAGGACTGAGCCAGGCCTCTTGCCCAGGTCATGCCCTGCAGTCCCAAGGAGAGTGGCCAACTATCTATCCCCATGAGCCTTCCCCAGCTACCTTGAATGACTTGGGCCCACAGACCCTGCTTATGGGAACTGCTGAGTGAGCCTCTTTGAAGGGTATCTCAGCAAGCCCAGTGGTATGAGTGAAGGTCAGGTAAGGAGGAACATAGCCTTCCAGTTCTCTCTCTGCTAAGGAAGAAGTAGGGCCACCTTATATAATCAGGGCAATTTGTTCCACTCTTGTCCTCCTAGCGTCATTGCCCTTACTGCCTCCTTGCTCAGGGAGCCCTTGACAGAGTTAGAAACTCAGGCCTCCCTCCTTCCTATTGGAGGTTACGGAGCAGAGGACGTGGGAGCCCAGGACACCATTGCCACTAAGACCTAATGGGCACTTAGGCCACAGGAAAGTGTGATGGGGGACCCAGGCTTATAGCCCCAGCCTGGCAGACAACCCTGTAGGTTCTCAGAGAGTTCACATAGGCAGACCATCCTGATGCCCCAGTGGTGGGGGGTGACAAAGCTGCCCCTGCCCTGCTATTGGTCACCTCCCCCCAGCAGCTCTCTTCACAGGCCTTCCTTAACCTCCACCTTTGTTTGTTGTTCTACTGCTGGGGAGGGGGACACTCTCGTTTGGCCCATCCACTCATACCCTCCTTTGGACTCTCCTCTCTAACTTTCCTAGCACAGAAGGAGGTACCAGGAGCTGGAGCCTGGGTCTTCCTGAACATGCTCTGCTGCTCAGCCCATCCTCTTGGGCCTCAGTTTATCCATCTGTAACACAAAGTCTTGGACTTACAGGCTTGCAAGACCAGGATGGTTTTCTGCAGATAGAAGCATCCCCTTGAGGGGCATGTTTGGGCCTGAGGAGGGTCACAGGATCCCATGGCTACAGACCAGTTGCTGGGGAGATGGAGATTGGGTCTAGAACAGGGTCTGTGTTCATTGCATGGTTAGTCTGTGTAGTCACTGAATCCAAGCTCTGCCAATTATTCTCTGTGTCTCACTTGTCTCATCTGTGAAATGGGGATGACTGGGGCTTAAGAGGATTTGATGCAATGGATAGCCAGTATGCAGGGCTGCTTCAGCTCCACCAGTATTGACAGCTATTCCCGCAATAATCATCACCTCATCCAATGACCCCCAAAGCTGGATAACAAGGAGGAGGCCCATCTGGAATGGGGGGTATACGTGCAATGTCTGCTTCCCCTGAGCACAACACACTTAACTTAGTAGTTCATGGCTGTTCTGGCTAAGGACCCTTGCAGTGTTTGCCAGTGTGGCCGAACCATCAGTCCTGTTTGCACAGTTCGTTTGCATGGCAAACACTGTGCACAGACGCAGGGAAGGTAAACGCTGGCCTCTGTTGCCACTAGGGTTTTGCCTTCTTAGAGAGAACCTGGAGCTTGGCATGCCAGGGATTTTCCCTCTCCCTCTGCAGTGAAATAAGAGGAAGCTGAGGTGCAGAAAGGGACCAACACCTGCTCAGGAGCACTTATCTGGACTGGATCCAAAGATCAATGTCCCCTAGCTCTGGGAAAGCCTTGGGTGATGACCACCCTGCATTTTTCAAATCCAGAGCTTTCCAATGATAGCCCAGAAGAGGTTGTGAGTGATGGGAAAGCTAGGTCCCCTTGGGAGTATGTCTCCAGTATGCATGTGTCCTCAGTGCATGCATGTCCCTAATGTGTACTTGGCCTTCATCAAATCTTTGGTATGTCAAAGCCCCAATGGCTTGGTACTGTTTATTTATTTATGTTTCTGGCTTATTTTACAGAAGATTTAAGGGCTCTTAAAAGAATAGATAAAATTAAAGAAGGATCTATAAATTAGAAGTAGCAGGAAAAGGAAAAAGAAAAACTAGGGGAGGGAGTAAGATGGCATCAAGAAGTACTGACAGAGGTGAACAAGATGGCCCAGGAGTGATGTGCTGCCTTGTATACTTGCTGGCATGTGCACTATGGACAGCTTCAGCCTTGCTCTGGTGCCCAGTGCCTTATCAGAGCCTGACATTCTGGCTTGTGATTGGCCTGAATCAAGGACTGCAGAAGGGGGATTCTAACCAGGTTCTCCTGGGACCCTGGCTTAGAGGCCATTGGTGGTCAGGCTATGCCCTTGCCCTCACAAGGCCCAGCACCAATGCTAGTAGGATCCTCTTCCACTGTGTTCAGCATGGAGATTTAGGGCCATGACCTTCAAGTAGCCCCAACCCTGTAAGGCCAGCAAAGTTCCATCGTTTAAAACATTGCAGATAGGCTCGGCGCCTGTGGCTCAAGTGGCTAAGGCACCAGCCATATACACCTAAGGTGGTGGGTTCGAATCCAGCCCGGGCCAGACGGCTGCAACCAAAAAATAGGTGGGCATTGTGGTGGCTGCCTGTGATCCTAGCTACTTGGGAGGCTGAGGCAGGAGACTTGCTTGAGCCCAGCAATTAGAGGTTGCTATGAGCTATGATGCCACGTCACTCTACCCAGGGGGACAGCTTGAGGCTCTGTCTCAAAAAAAAAAAAAAAAACATTGCAGATAGTCACAGACCACCTTTTGAAGTATGGATGGAGACACATAGAGCCTCACCCAGGCTTCGGGCTGCAGGGCATCCAATGACAATGAGCAGGGCCTTCCAGACTATGGTGCTTTTTCTGTAAGCCTAAGTGTGAGTTATGAGTAGGATCTGCAAGTGGCTTCCTGGGTTCTGGGTGTGAATGCAGTTAGGTTGATATGGGTGACCTTGTATGCAAGGTCAAGTTCATGCACCTGCACCTGCAACTGCATCTGTGCACTGTTATAGGATACATTCTTAGAATGACCTTGTGCCAAAAGGGGCCCTTGATACCATGGGAGGCCACAGCTACCTTCTGTACTTATCTCTGCCTTTATCCCTTATACCCCTATACCTGCCATGCCGAGATCTTGTGTTTTCACAAGAGCAGCCTGCCTGGCTCAGCGCCTGTGGCTCAAGCGGCTAAGGTGCCAGCCACATACACCTAAGGTGGCGGGTTCGAATCCAGCCCGGGCCCGCCAAACAACAATGATGGCTGCAACCAAAAAATAGCCGGGTGTTGTGGCGGGCACCTGTGGTCCCAGCTATTTGGGAGGCAGAGGCAAGAGACTCGCTTGAGCCCAGGAGTTGGAGGTTGCTGTGAGCTGTGATACCACGGCACTCTACCCAGGGGGACAGCTTGAGACTCTGTCTCAAAAAAAAAAAAGAGCAGCCTGCCTTAAGGACCTCAGCAGTACTTTTCATTGTGATCAGGATGTCATTTGTGCTGTCATTGTTTGATGACATCTTCAGCAGCAAAGGCAGAGCTTCCAGCCTATGAAGTTGGTAAAGCTGGTCCCTATAGGACAGAGTGGGGTGGGAAAGGCACTCAAGGTCGCAGGAATAATCTTGGAAGGAGGCCTTGTGAGAAGCCAGGAGCATCCCACATTCAACCTTCCATCTTCAAGAAATGCCAGAACAACCTCATTGAGGTTACTCAGGGGTGTGCAGACTATGAGGATGAAGGCTAGCCAGTTGCTGAGCACCTCCCATGTGCCTTTGTCACAGGTTATGCATGGGGGTGGATAAAGAAAATATAGTCCCCCCTAACCCAGGAAGACTGGAGACTTTGGGGCAAGATCTGTTTCTGGCCACTCTAGAGTCTGTAGGAGAGCTGCTCCAGCTCCCAAAGAGGGTTGTCCAGCCTGGCTGGAATGAGGTGACACATACAGAAGCAGCAAATTTTGTCCTTCTCTCCCTGCCTCAGTTCTACCTCATGAGGGTTTCTTATGGAACTGAATTTATGCCAGCTCTGGGCTGCAAGGAGCAGTCACCTTAGATGAGACCTCCATAACTAATTGGAGCTATGACATTATTCAGAGTCCTTTCTGACCCACTGAGGGTCCATGGGTGCCCCTGCCCACCCTGGCTCCCAGAGCCCTTTGTGTTTGAGTCCTGAGAGGCAAAAAGAGAGGGCCTGTTTTACAGATCAAAAGATAGAGGCTCAGAGGGTGGAGAGGTTGGAAAGGCCAGGCTGCAAGGCCTGGGTCTCTCTACTTGAGCTGCTATTGCAGGGAGGGGTCTGTTTTTTTCAAGGCAAGCTGGGCATGGGTTGCTTGAAGTGGTGAATGGGGTAAAGAGCAAACCAGACTTGTCTGGGTGCAGAGAGCTGGAGGGGCACCTGGGACCTGAAACTAAAGGTTGGGGTCCAAAATGCCCTGGATTGCAAGCACCTCTACTCAAACTGCCTCCCAGTCTGTGGCCAGGTTCTTTATTTCCCAGAGCCCCATTGCTTCAGCTACAGACTGTGGATAATAACCATACCTGCCCTGTAGGATTGTCATGACCACTCAGGGTCATGTGCTGAGCCCTGTCTGGCCACATACAAAGGGCCATATCATCACTATCATCATCCTGAGATTGAGAGGCTAAGGAATCCTGGGGGAAGGAAGGCAGGGCGCCTGGGCGGGGAGGCAGCGGGAGAGAGCAGAGTCAGAGTGGGTGGCAAGGGGGCCCAGACTCCGACACAAACAATCTGCTTCCCATAAACATGGGCACCCACACCAGCCGGCCGCCACCCGTTGACTTCTGTGAGTTGGGAAAGTGTGGGTATGTTTACTCGCACTCCCCCGTGCCAGCTGGTATGCTGGGCACAGCTTCCCTCCCAGCTGCCTCAACAGCCGGCAGCTCCCAGCTCAGGGAGGGGGGAGTAAGCTGGTCCCCCTGGATCTTGCCTGCAGTTTCATTCACCTCAGGCTCAAATCCCCCCACCCTGATGCTTTCTCAGGCCAAATCAAGAGGACTCAGGGCCCTGAGATGCCTGGTGTCCATGTAGCTATGCTGTACCAGAGTTGTCTCCCCTATTCTTTAAGGCTACCTGGAGGCTGGAACTATTCAGGAACTCTTGTCTTGAGTTTAGGCAACACATGTCCCTCTAGTGTGATCTATGCTGCCCTTCTTCTATATTCCAGCTGCCTTCTCAGTAAGTGCTTCCCCTTGGGTTGTGGTTAGTGCCCAGGTATCTCAGCACACCCAGAACTGATAGGTGTACATCACAGGTGGACACAGTTGCATGGCCTATGCACCATAGGCCCTGGGATGTATAGCGTTCTTGCCTCAGATTTTCTGATCTGTGATCATCTTATCTGCACACTGCTCAGTAGCAGCACCTGCAAGAGGTTACACATCATCTCCATGAGGTCACACATCATCACCAGAAGGTCAGGGCAGGTTCTTGTCTGTGAAGATGTCTCCATGGTTTTGCATCACCCACCCCGTACTTGGTCTGAGTGTCTTGGATCAAAGAGTGGTAGAAGATTGGAAATAAGGACTCAGGTAGGCTGCTCCAGAAGAGGGCTTCATAAGCAGGCACCTTGGAGATGGAACATGGATGGATTTGGCACTGCAGCATTTGCCTTTGAGGTACACAGGAATTTACCTCATCCTGACGTGGGAAAACAGGGTCATTAGAGTGTACCCCTTCCCAGCCTCCATGCGCTGGGCCATTTGGGATTGTCATCTCTGTGGTAGGGAGACCCACCTCCAAATCAGATTTCTGTCTCATCCCTGCCTGTCCCCAAAGCATGCTGCCCTTGACCTCCAAAGGCCAGAACTTAGGTTCTGCAAACTTCACATAGGCCCATAGCCATGGGAATGCTGTGGTCTAATGATGGCAGACTAGAGTCCAGCCACTGTTCTGGTTGACTGTAGTTGAATCCCTTCTCAACATTCCTGACAGCTGAGCTTGTATACTTCCTGCAACAGGGACTTCACTTCTTATATAGGTGATGCTTCCAGGCTTCGGGATCCCTGAGTATGAGAAAGTTCATTCTGTTTCCCGGATCTAGAATTTGCCCCTTTGTTCACAGGAGCCATCAGTAAAGACCTCTCATTTTTGGAGCTGGGTGAATACCATATCCCTCTAAGACTATTCCATGAGATACTGCCTTAACACTGGACGTCTCACTCTAAGGTTACCAGAGTTTTAAAATCAGTTTAAAAATTCATATTTATTTCAAAACAGTAAAGGATGTTACCCAGAGACAGGACAGACTAAGCTCAGCACTCCTCTGTGGTGGGTGGTGGGTGGGGCAGGCCTCACAGAGGTAGGATCTGCATAGGGCGAGCACAGGGACACGGGTACAGTCTGGCCCCAGCTCGACTGGGAGGATTTGGTTTATTGTTTTGTGTTGGGTTTTGTGTCTTTTGAAAAACAAGAGATTGAGCCTTTTTATGACATGGATTTTACAGCGTAACGAGGCAGCGTAATTTCCCATTCTCAGCGGCAAGTGCACTTTTTACACTAATTGCATAATTAGACATAATGTACTAATTGCAGTAATGGATGACAGTCAACTAAACTTTAACTTTAAAAACAGGGAGGCGTTGCTGGGGGTGGCAGCAGGGGCTTTTGTGTCCCTATGAGTTTTGTGAGGGAATCCTGCTGGCAAAAGCTCCTTGGAGCTGCCTTATAGGGACACCAGGCTCTTCTCACCTCATGAGGTCCCCCTACTTGCCATTTGGGTATCTACCTCCTTTCCCCTCTGCCCACTACAAGCCTCTGTACTGCCCCTGAGCTATCCATTAACATTCCCCCTTCCCAGCCTTTGCACCTGGGGCATTACTCCTGCCTTGACTCCCTTATCTCCTATCTGCCCATATCTGGCAAACTCCTGCCCAGCCTTTCAGACCCTGTTCAGATGTCCTTTCACCTGTGAAGTCATCTCCAGTCTTTTTCTTTTCCCTCCTCCCACCCCCACAAGCAGGCCAGCCCCACTCTCAAGTGTCTCCTGCTTGTTTCCCTCTGCTGCCACCTGTCTGTCATTAGCAGTTTGAATGGGCACATGTCCCAAGAGGGCAGCAATGGGGTTTGGCCCATCTCTGCTGCCCCACGCTCAAGAAGGCCCCAATGACAGCCTATTGTCTAAATGTGGAGGGCCCAGTAGGAATGTAAAAAGGTAGGGGTGGGGGGAGAGCAGTGCTATTAAGGGGCCTCCAACCTAGGAAGGCCAATTCCTGCTCCAGGTGGCCAGGCCAGGAGCCCTATCCCCTGCTCTTCCATCATAGCCTCGTACAGCTGCATAGCCTATGCAGGACCAGCTTGTAATGGCCTGATTACCTTGTCTGTGATCCCCTCTAGACAGAATATTTATCCCAGCACCTGATATGATGGTAAATTGTTATTAACTGGACAACCGGCTTGGCACCTGTGGCTCAAGCGGCTAAGGCACCAGCCACATACACCTAAGGTGGTGAGTTCGAATCCAGCCCGGACCCGCCAAACAACAATGGCGGCTGCAACCAAAAAAATAGCCAGGCGTTGTGGCGGGTACTTGTGGTCCCAGCTACTTGGGAGGCTGAGGCAGGAGACTGGCTTGAGCCCAGGAGTTAGAGGTTGCTGTGAGCTGTGATGCCATGGCACTCTACCCAGGGGGACAGCTTGAGGCTCTGTCTCAAAAATAAATAAATATGGCTCGGCACCTATAGCTCAACCGGCTAAGGCACCAGCCACGTACACCTAAGGTGGCGGGTTCGAATCCTCAGCCTGGACCTGCCAAACAACAATGACGGCTACAACCAAAAAATAGCCAGGCGTTGTGGCGGGCACCTGTGGTCCCAGCTACTTGGGAGGCAGAGGCAAGAGACTCGCTTGAGCTCAGGAGTTGCAGGTTGCTGTGAGCTATAATGCCACAGCACTCTACCCAGGGGGATGGCTTGAGGCTCTGTCTCAAAAAAAAAAAAATTAAAATAAATAAATAAATAAATAACTGGACAACCACCTTCATAATATACAAACCCTGACTGTGACAAGATACCATATATATCTCACTAACAGTTGACCACCCCACCCTCGGATGGTGGCAGCATGGACACAGCCATGTAGGTACCTAAAATGGCAGCTGGCAAATGTCAGCAGCTGAGGAACCATGTGACTGAGTAGCACTTAACCCCCTCCCCGATTGTGTGCTTTAAGGGCTCCAGGGGCCCCTTGCCCTTCCTTACTGTAAGTCCTATACCAGGCAGTTGAGGAAAGAGCCCCACCACCTGCCTGGGGAGGTCTCAATCACACACAGTCTTGTGCCTGGTGTATCCTTAGAGCAACCAGGTTAGGGATTTTGTGCCCCCACAGTGGGGCAGCCCCTTGGTCCCATCAGAAATTGGAATGTAGGGCTCAAGGCTGGTTGGGGAAAGGGAGAACCCAAGCAGGTACAGCCTGCCCTGGATCTATGCTAGGTGTTCTCAGTAAGGGAGGCCGCATGTTCCAGCTACCCTACCAGTCCTCCAGCCCTCAAAGGGTATTAGCAGAGAGTATGTCAGTGTCCTCTGTTTTCCTCGTGAAGGCAGGAGGCTGGGTAAGAAGCCTGGGAGTCAGGGTGATGCAGGGCCCAGGGCTCAGACTTGGCTTTGCCCTAACTGTCTAGGGTCCTTGAATTAGTCACAGTTAGTTCCATTCTTCCCTACCTCCTTGCTGGCCCAGCTCAGGCTCCCTGAGCCAACATGAGCCCCCTAGCCACCTATCCAGGACTGCCTGGCATATCCCCAGTGTGAGCGTAGCCCAATATGCAGCTGACCTCCCCCTCCAACCCCAGACCCTATGGCCTCTCCAGGTTGTTCCTCCTCAGTGTGTGCTCATGTGAGTTGGGCCTGAGGAAGCCTGGCCTACCATCTCTAGACTGCTTGCTGCCCTCCCCTTTAGAGGCTGGATGGCATGAGGGACTACACAGTTAAAACCCCACCTAGCTGCTCCTTGTGAGACAAGGAAGAGACAGACACCAAGAGATGTGGAAAAAGCAACTGTGGAGCAGCTGATCACTCAGAAGTCATATCTTGAGGTGTGGCTCCCTCTACCCTTACTATGCCCTACCCAGTTCTCCAGGCAAGTAGCCAGGATGCTGGAGCACCTGTATGAGCCCAAGCTGAGCCTGGACCTTTGAGGAGACAGCCAGCAGCAGGGCTGAGCCAGTATCGCCTCTTTCAGATTTAATTTTCTACAGATTAGGGCCCGTTCACTTTCACTGTGGAAAGGAGCCCTGTGTGTGTGCCTGATTTTATTCGCAGGGCTGGGTGATTGGTTAATCATGCAAGCTGGTTTGCCAGTCCTCTCTTTCTCTCCCCCAGAATGGCCCTCCTGCCTTTCAAGCCCATCAGCACCCCAGGTCATCCCTTATGTCTCCTTTTCCAAAAGCCTCACCTTCAAGTTTAGGACTAAATGCAGAGAACGGAACTGCACAAGAGTATGACCTAGAAGCAAGAACTTTGGATCAGACAAATCCAGTGACTTAACCTCTCTGGCCCTCAGTGTCTGCCAAATGGAGAAGATCAGAATGGACCCTCCCCAGGGGTCAACAGCCTTCTGTTGACTAACACTTAATGGCACATAAGGGCTATTCCTACAGCCTCCTTCTCTTCCCTATCCCTTCTCTCTTTTTCGTTCTTTCCTCTTCTTTCATCTCTCCTCCAACCTTTCCCCTAGCCCTGGGAAGACTGGGTGCTTGCTCAGTTCTTCTCCCCACTTCTGCTGGTTTTGTGGGACTTTGCATAATGTCTTCTCACTGGGGACTATGCAGGTTACTATATTAAGGCCTTTAGTTTCATGTGGTGGCTATTTCTGTTCTAGGCATGTTGGGGCTGGAAGGGCAGCCCCCCCTCTCAGGACAGTAGGGAGCTGTGGACAAGGCTGGCTCCTTTTGCTTCTGGCAGCATCCAGGCTTCCTATTCAAGCTCATCATTCATGCAAGTGCCCTCCAGGCTCACCTCCCATTTGTGTGGAGCTGCTAGGGGAAGCTGGAAGCTGGGAAGAGGGCGTAGAGCCCCTGAGGAGGCTTCAGTCACCCCCAACTCCCACCACCACCCCTGCCCCAGGCCCTATGAGTACATAGGCCAGAGGCTAGCTGGATGCTCTCTCTCTTTTTTTTTTTTTTGAGACAGAGCCTCCAGCTGTCCCCCTGGGCAGAGTGCCGTGGCATAGCTCACAGCAACCTCCAACTTCTAGGCTCAAGAGAGTCTCCTGCCTCTGCCTCTCAAGTTGTTGGGACCACAGGCACCCGCCACAATGCCTGGCTATTTTTTTCTAGTTGCAGACATCATTGTTGTTTGGAAGGCCCAGGCTGGATTCGAGCCTGCCACCTTAGGTGCATGTGGCTGGCGCCTTAGCCACTTGAGCCACAGGCACCGAGCCTGGATGCCCTCTTAACAAAAGCATGGCTATAGCTGAGGGGAGGCTAGGGTTGAAGCTAGCCATAGGGGAGGAGAGTGATGAAGAAACAGGTCTCCATAACTAGGGGAGTGAGAGTGCTCTCAAGGGAGGAGGGCACCCCAGGTGGGCAGTGGGCACATATACATGATACAGGTGAGGGGAACCAGAGACTCCTGAGAATAAGGGGCTCCAAATAGCCCCCTGAATTGTGTCTTTAGTCCTCAGCCACCCTGTTCTGCCGTAGAACCTGCCCTCCCCCCCACACCCATCTGGCTTCAGTCTGCTACCCTGTCCCACCCATCCTGGCACCCCTCTGTGGACCAAAGCCACTGCCTCTCCCTCCTTGTCATGGCTGGTGTGGAGCTATAGTATCTTGGGTTCCCCATTGCATTCCTCAGTCCAGCTGTCCAGACATAGGTGGGGCTGTGCTAATGTGGGAGCTGCTGGCTTTTTCCAATTAACACTCTAGGCCAAGGACACCAGTGGGCATGCGTCCTGCTGTGGTTGTTGAAGGCCTACACTGAGTGTATCCTGACTTTTCATAACTTCCCAGCCAGCCCTAGGGGTCAGGGCTAGAGATTGGGGCTCAAGGAAAAGGGGTAGGGTCTATGCTCTGGGATCGCCCTGAGCTCTCCTGGGCTCCCTGCAGAGCCTGCAAATGGAAAGCACCCCCTGGACCACATCAATGTAAAGATGACCTGTCTCCCACAGTGGGACCATCTGCTAGACTGTGTCACTTGGATCTCCCTGGGATTCAGACCTCAATTCAACGCCTACCCAGGAGACAGGGGCAGCTATAGCAGGTCCAGGAGAATGTTGAGGAGAGGGTAGACATTAGGGATGCACTGTTCAGGGACTGTTTCAGTTCAAGCACTCATTTGGAATTGGGGGATAGGCTTGGCTGGCAGTTGGCCAGCCCCTGTACTTCTGGGATTCTGCCCAGAAGTATAGTATATAGATCTAGATACCATCTCACCAGAAACCCCTTCCAGCCCATTCCACTCCTTGCTGTAGAGAGGATTGAGATAGATAGGGAAAGGTGGAACAGATGCAGAGATAGAAGGAGCCAAGGTATAGCAGTGGGAATCAGCATGGGCTAGGGACCCAGAGGCCTGCAGGGACATGATAGGTCAGTGGACCGGAGGCCCAAACACTAGCACCAGCAACTAGCAAAGGGGGCCATAATAGGCCCTCGGGTAGAAGTGAAAATAGGAAGAAATCTTGATAGATGCTTTATCAGATTCCAAGAGCTCGTATAGCTGCAGGTGGATGTGGAGGAATCAGACCTAGGCCCAGCTGGCCCCAGAGCTTTGCTCTTGGGCATGGAATTGGATGTATATACATTTGCTGAGTATCCACTGCACACAGACCCAATACTTGGACAGAGATAGAAGGAAGCTGGCTATGGCTGTGCTATATCAGTGGGGTCTTTTTTTTTTTTTTTTTTTTTGAGACAGAGCCTCATGCTGTCCCCCTGGCTAGAGTGCCGTGGCATCACAGCTCATAGAAACCTCCAACTCCTGGGCTCAAGCGAGTCTCCTGCCTCTGCCTCCCAAGTAGCTGGGATCACAACACCCGGCTACTTTCTGGTTGCAGCTATCATTGTTGTTTGGCGGGCCCAGGCTGGATTTGAACCTGCCACCTTAGGTGTTATGTGGCTGGTGCCTTAGCCACTTGAGCCACAAGTGCCGAGCCTATCAGTGGGGTCTTAGTGTTTAGACTCCCCCATTATCACCTCCAGGGCTGAAGTTGAGACAGGGACATGGTGGCAGGGACTTGGAAGGGATTGCCCAAGCAGGCCTGGGAAGAAAGGGTAAGTTGGTGATGGGCAGACCCCAGGAGACTAAGGTTACCTTCTCAGGAATGGAAGCTGATGGCTTTGGGCAGCACTAAGTATATAGATCTAGCAGGGAGAGAATGGGGGCAGGGAAGGGAATAGGATTCCTTGTGCAAAATTCTGGTAACCCTTAACAATAGCAGTAGCGATAATAGTACAGGCTCCTTAGGGCCTAAGTTTTATTGTCTTTGTTCAGCCTGTGAAGTTTGGACTGCTGTTCTCTCATTTAATACATGGAATACTGAAATTCTGAGATGGGTAGTTTTTGACAGAGTCCTAGCTTCTAAGCTCTCAGTCCCCTATGGGGTATTGGGGTATGTCAACTAGAGACCCACTCGTGCAGCCCCTGAGCCCTAGCCCAGTCACCATGCCAAGCTGTAGGGCCCCCTTGATTCTAAGGGAGAAGCTCTCCTGGACTTCCCCAAGAGAAACACTTGAGGCTACCTGGCTATGGGAAGCCCAGACTGTGGCAGCACGTGGGGATGACCTTGACAAGAGAGTCAGAGGTATGGGAACTTCTTCCTAGGCCAGGGGAAACCAGGCAGCTGTGCCCTCTGCTGGTACATGCCATTGGGCAGAGGCTTCAGCCAGTGTAGCTGAGACCATGGCCACAACACATCCAGGGCAGAAGGCCTAGGCCTGGGAAAGGGTATGTTTTTAATGTCTCCAAACCTGGGAAGGGTGGATGAAGACTGTGGGAACTTGGCTTTGCCACAGTCATACATCCATGACTCCTATTTCTGAATCTCAGTCTCCCCACTGGTACAGGGCTCCAGGCTCTCTGCATTTCCCCAGTGACCCCCAGGATCTGTCACCTCTTCACCGTCTGTTTCCATCACTGTCTTCTATCCAAGGACCTTTGTCCTGAGACAGGGCCCTTGGGGCCCAGGAGGCCCAGGGAACAGTCTGGCCTAGTGCCCATTTGTGGCCTCCATCCTTCCTGGCCGTGCAGCCAAGTCTCGAGTCTAACCCTATAATTGCCAGTGCTCCACAGGAAGGAGCAACTTCACTACAAATTATTTTGTTCTAAAAGAAGGACAAAATGAAAAGAGAAGCTGGGAGGGGGGTGGGAGGAGGATGGCAGGAGGAGGAGAAGATTGCCTGAGCTGGTTTTGTGCAGTGCTTTAACCCTTGGACTGCCAGGCATTGAGTGGACAGCAGGGCACGGGCTCCGGCAGCACCCAGTCCCCCCTCATTCTCCTGTCAGATGACTGAGGCCTTATCTCCACAACGTCTTGCTGTCACTCCACTGACCTTATCTGTTCCTTCCTGTCTGTCTTTCATCAGCTGCCTCTCCCACCTCCTTATCTCCCCTCATCACCTCCTCTCTGTCTCTCTGCATCCCTCTACTTCTGCTCAGCCCAGTGACAAGGCTCAGTCACAGCAGCTTATTCTATGACCTCTTGTGGCGAAGAAGCCTGTGTTTGGGGCACAGACTTCCTGGGGTCACCTGAAGGGGCACATAGACTCAGTCAGGCTTGGAGACACACACAGGGGTATATGATGCCTGTGCACACACAAACAAAACCAAGACCCCTGCCATGAACAAAGGCACTTGAAGAAATCCACTCCTAAGACTATAAGCCCCCAGGCTGCATCTAGAGATGCACCCCCAACACACCAGCACGTGCCCACAGATGGATGCACTGAGGCATAACACACACACAGGCTGTCAGATTTATGCTGTCACATGTGCGTGCAGAGGGATGAGCAGATTCATTCCCTCACCTGCCCCTTCTTCCCTGGTCACTGCTCCCCATATTCTGTGCTCTGAATGACAGAGGAGCCCCAGGAGTACCCAGAGCTTTTGCAAATTCCCTGGGGTAGCACCATGAAAGGGATATGGATGCCTGATCCTATATGGAGGGGTGGCTGTATGTCTGTATGCATGCATTACAGCATCTTTGTGTTGGGATGTGGGTGAATGGTGTGTGCTTATTGGCCTCATCTCCCGTGGATGCCCTGTCTTCTATCTCTTATCCAACCCACCTTCCCCCTACTGCTGTTAACAATGGCTCAGCTAGTCAGAGGGTACTGCTTATGACCCCTGAAAGGGGGACTCTGAGGCCCAGAGAAGGCAGTGGCAACCCCTTCCCACCAACTGCAACCACCAGCTACAGAACAGCCCAAACTGGGCCCTCATCCCAGGTGCAAACTGTGGAGCCCTTGGCCTTGCCCTCCTGTGAGTCCATGAGGGCATTAGACCTCCATACTCTCAGTGGCCAAAGCCAGATTCAGGGTGGAGGTGAAGACTATGCTGAGGTGAGCTGTGCAGAAAAGGTATGTAGGGTCCATAGCTTGGGAATATGAGATCACCTGGCCTTACCCCTGGTCTCTGCTTACTTCCAGATCTATAAGGACAACCGGAACTTATTTGAGGTACAAGAGAATGAGCCTCAGAAGTTGGTGGAGAAGGTGGCAGGGGACATTGAGAGTCTTCTGGACAGGAAGGTGCAAGCCTTGAAGGTAGGTATGTGTGGCAGGGAATGTTAAGAGAGGGCCAAGAGGCATACCTGCAGCTGCCCCAGCCTGTGTCAAAGATAGACGAGTCTAATAAAAAAGGAATAAAGTTGTAAGACATGCTACAACATGGATAAACCGGAAAACATTGTGCTAAATGGAAAAAGTCAGTTACAAAAGACTACATATTGTGTGTTCTCATGCCTATGAAATGTCCAGATAGGCAAATCCATAGAAGTAGATTAGTAGTTGCTTGGGGCTAGAAGGGAAGTGGTAGGGAGAGCCTGCTAATAGGTACGGGGGTTCTTTTAGGAGTGAAGAAAATATTGTAAAATTAGATTGTGGTGATGGTTGTACAACTCTGAATATATTTAAAACCATTGCATTGTATACTTTATTTGGATGAATTTGCTGGCATGTGAATTATATCTCAATAAATCACTTAAAAATAATATGTAAATTGAGCGTAGTGGCTAACACTTGTAATCCTAGCACTCTGGGAAGTTGAGGTAAGAGGATTGCTTGAGCTCAGGAATTGGAGACCAGCCTGAGCAAGCGTAAGACCCCGTCTCTACTAAGAAAAAATTTAAAAAAGTAGCCAGGCACAGTGGTGTGCACCTGTAGCCCTGGCTACTTGGGAAGCTGAGTCAGGAAGATCACTTGAATCCAGGAGTTGGCAGTTTCAGTGAGCTATACTGACACCACTACACTCTAGCCTGGCAACAGAGTGAGAATCTGTCTCAAAAAAAAAAAAAGGAGAAAAAATAAATAGTAGGCAAGTCCACACAAGCTATGCCCAGGTTTAGGCCAGGGGCCTGGCAACTAAGTCAGGGTGGCCACCCCAGCCCAGACCCCACTATATCCAAGCCTCAGAAGAGAACTATAGTCCCCCTTTTCAGGCTCTGGGTCCTGCTGTCCCCCTTGGGATCCTCTGCCTACCTCTGTGTGACCTGTAATCATGGAATAAGGAGAGACTGCATCCTGGCATAGGAATCCAGAGAAGATAGAATCTGAAGGCCTCCCACTCAGTGTGGACCCAGAGGACCCAAAGCAGGGCCCAGCCCAGCCTTGACTGACCTTCGGGCTCTCCTGGTCATAGCTGGGGAGATGGTTGTAGGAATGAGCCATCCTGAGGGGGAGGCAGAGCCAAGCCTCCAGTGGGAGCAACAGCCCCAGTCCATATGCCCTGTCCAGCTGATACATTGTACCCCACCTTCCTGCCTTTCCAGGAACTGGGCCTGGCCCAGATATCCTCCCTTCTTTTCTCTAGTTCTTGGTTTCATTGGCTCCTTCTCCCTCTTCTGGACCTCTCATTTGCACACTATTTCCTAGATTTGCTGCCCCTACCCAGTTTACAAAATGTAGGCCGCCCAGCCCTAAACTTGTATTGGAACCATCTGACAAATGTAGGAAGGAACATCTTTCAGGCCTTTGGGCCTGCCACTCCCCCAGGCCTCAGGATAGACCACCTCCATGGGGGTTGCTAAATGGTGGCAAGGACAGACACCTAGCAGCCTATTCTCCACAGATGGAGCCTAGGACCCAGCCCTGCTCAGCCCCCTTGGGAACCACAGGGCTTCAGTCTCTCCTAAGCCCCTTTCTCACCCCTAAAGAAGCAAACAACCCTGATAGTTTGCGGGGAGCTGCCGAAGGTCTGGGGTCCTCGTCCCAACCCTCTTCTTGCACCCGCATGCCAGACCCTGTCCTGTGAGGCAGGACAGATGTCTGTCTCCTTTCCACTGTACCTGCAGCCCAGCCACAGCTTGGTACACAGTCAGCAGTAAATACAAATTATTTTCTTTCTTTTTTTTTTTTTTTTTGAGACAGAGCCTCAAGCTGTCCCCCTGGGTAGACTGCCATGGCATTACAGCTCACAGCAACCTCCAACTCCTGGGTTCTAGCGAGTCTCTTGCCTCCGCCTCCCAAGTAGCTGGGACCACAGGCGCCCGCCACAACGCCCGGCTATTTTTTGGTTGCAGCCGTCATTGTTGTTTGGTGGGTCCGGGCTGGGGATTCAAACCCGCCACCTTAGGTGTAC
>CAUYTI010097828.1:0-15684 GCA_963575145.1 Galago senegalensis
AGCGTAGGAAAAACACTGGAAGATATCTGCCTGGGAAATACTTTATGAAGAAGACTTCCATAGCAATTGCAACAAAAATAAACAAATGGGACTTAATGAAACTGAAAAGTTTCTGTACAGCTAAGGAGACAACAACCAAAGCAAATAGACAACCTACACAATGGGAAAGGATATTTGCATATTTTGAATCAGACAAAAACTTGATAACTAGGATCTATAAAGAACTCAAATTAATCCACACACAAAAAACCAACAATCTCATATATCAATGGGCAAGAGACTTGAACAGAACCTTCTCTAAAGAAGATAGATGAATGGCTAACAAACATATGAAAAAATGCTCATCATCCCTAACTATTGGAGAAATGCAAATCAAAACCACCCTGAGATATCATCACCAACAATGGCCCACACATCACAAAATCTCAAAACTGCAGATGCTGGCATGGATGTGGAGAGAAGGGAACACTTCTACACTGCTGGTGGAACTGCAAACTAATATCTTTTTGTGTAGAAAATAAGTTTTTTAAAAAGTATAAATCCTATGCTATTTTACTGCTTTAGGAAAGTATAAAATTAATTTGTATGACTCTGTGTCTGATAGAAGATATCTAATTAACAGAAAAATAACAAAAAGATTCTGTCAGTTATGGTAGTATGGTAGCATACTGAAGTACTGATATTGATCTTCATTTTTCTGTTATTACCAGTGAATGCTTTAAAATGGTAAGATAGCCTCATTTTGTGCTTCCAAAACATGGAAAAACATTTGACTAGGAATGTCATGGGAACATTATTCACAAAAATCACTGAAAGACGTAAATGACTTTTCTTTGCAATTTCTAAAAACTATCTTAAATTGGAAAAGAACTGAAAAGAAGGTAGAACCCTCTCAGAGTTAGTATTTACAGCTTTAAATTATTATTCATACAGAAATTTTCCTATCTTCTCTTCATTTCAACATACAAGTAAACCAACAATTATTCTTCATTTCCAAAACTGACTCCTCAATAATTTGATGACCTGAACTTACATAGGAATGCAAATGTTCAAGTTTTACTGATCAACAATTATTTGAGAAAATGAAATATAATCTTAAAGGTAATTACTCAAATCCTAGGACATTTTAGAATGACTTGAACTAGTAGAGGGAAAGCATCTTTAACAGTAATCACAAAGCACTTCAGTATTTATACTTTAAAGAAAACCAGATTGAACCAGTTTTTTTATTGTTTTTTGTTTTCTGTTGGGGATGGGAGCATGGTTAGTTAAACTTAAAATACGATAATAAAAGAATATACAAATACCTTAAGACCTCTGTGGTCTAAATCACAAGATAGGGTCTCATTTAAATCCCAGACTAATTAATAGAATAGCAGTATTTATTCATTCTATTTTAATATTTTTAGAATCCTTATTTCCAAAGAGTTTCTTCAAACCATAATTTTAATTTTATCCTGACACCTTTAAAAAAAAATGCACACTTCATTATATGGTCCTTGCACAATTGCACCACCTAGTGTTTACTAAGGCAATAATTCTACAAGTTTAATAAAGTTTTCTCACTATTTAAAACAAAAACCACTACATTCCCACCATGACACCACCACACTACATCAATCATCCAAACTTGAACTTGTTACTTTTGTTTGACTTATAAAAGTTTGATTTTATTTAACTTATAAAAGATAAAAACAATAAACCATTAAGTTTGGATTTTTTAAATTTTAGATTTGTGATCTATTTAAAATATTCTAAATGTGCACTGAAATGTATACTTCAAATATGTTCAAAATGATCATTTTTAAAAAAAATATTCACTTTTAAAAATTCAAAATGTGTCAACATCAAAATTAAGAAAGAAAGGAAAAGAAGGGCAGGACCTGTGGCTCAGTGGGTATGGCGCCAGACCCATATACCGAGGATGGCAGGTTCAAACCTGGCCCCTGCCAAACTTTAACAAAAAATAGCCGGGCATTGTGGCAGGTGCCTGTAGTCCCAGCTACTCGGATGCTGAGGCAAAAGAATAGACTAAGCCCGAGTTGGAGGTTGCTATGAGCTGTGTGACGCCACAGCACTCTACAAAGAAAAAGAAAATAGTAGGTGGTTTCTTCAAAGGTAGAAGCAATGGAATAGCTCTTTTTCTCCCCTCTACTCTTTTGGCTTCCTAAAGGCAAAAATAGGCTCTTGTTCCTGTTCTCCACCCAGAATTACATTTTAAAAATAATTTATCTGTCTACAAGAAAAGTCGCATAGTTTCTTCAATAAATAGTTATTAGATCTTTAAAAATTAATGCTCCTTTCATAGTATTAAGCAATAACTTCTTTAAACATATATCCATGAATAACTATCATAATTATATTAAATATACAATATTAACCTGAATTTAATAATGTACATTATGATTACAAGTCAATATTGCTCTTCTACATGATAAGCAGGTATAAGTGGTAAACTGTTCATATGAATTACTACAATCAACAGTGCCTTTATACAGTTAAAGCTTCATAAAATAAGCTGGAGGGAGAAAAAGAGAAACTCAGGTAGAACAGAAAGGTACTCTAAGGCCTTTCTAAAGACTTCACGATCCATTATCTATACTTAGGAAAGCCAATCCTATTCCTTTTCTAGCAGCAGGCCATGGATTACAGAATTCCCTGGCTGGAAAGTATACCAGTTCTCCAACTTGCCAACCTCCAGTGTTGAAAGCCAGGAGAGAGCCAAATACAATTTGGCTTAGAATAGTAGTCCTAAGTGTTAAAAGTGTGTGTGTGTGTGTGTGTGTGTGTGTGAGAGAGAGAGAGAGAGAGAGACAGAGTGTGTGTATGAGAGAGAGAGACAGACAGACAGACAGACAGACAGAGGTGGAGGGAGATGAAAATGAAAAGCTTGATTCAAATGAAAACCAGTCTAGGCTCCCCACATAAAACAGCAGAGGTATACAATCAAATCTTCTTTGGAAAGTGCCTATTTCCCTTTGTTCTCCAGCATCAGCTCTCTACCACCATGCATTTTATCCACCCTGTGAAAGTCTACCCCTGACATTTTATTTTTCATCATCCTTCTGGATGAGGTATGATTTATATAATTTATTTGTTTAAAGCTAGACAGAAGAACAATCGAAGTGATATCATTGGTGCTCTCATCAAGTATAGCTCAGATCTACCTAGAAAACACTGAAATGTTCCTGGACCACTGTGTAGAGGCTTAAGGTATACAATATAACACCTCCTTGACTAAAAATAAATAAATAAACAAACAAACAATGATCAACAAAAGCTTGCAGGTTGCTCTTCCAGCCCCTTTCATCTCTTCTGACAGGTTCCTATCACTCATCACACAAACTAGGCTTTATAGTGATGTGACAGGCTGAGATGGTACTGTGAAACATGCCTTGGTTTTTCTCACTTACATAAAACCAAAAACTTTCCCTTTACTAAACTGATGTGGGGTCTTGCTCCCATGATCTTAAAAGCTGACCATGACAATAAAATCTCCTAAGAACTGAGAGTCATGTTTCTCAGGATTCTAAGCCTGACCTATGTCCCCAGAGGACTATGAAATGCTAAAATGTGGGATGCTATGTGAGAGCAATACTTGTAAGAGCCTTCACCTGTAATTACTCCTCTAATCAACAAAGGAGGTGAGGGTGACATTCATTCATTCCTATTCTCCTGAAGAAAAAAAGGAAAATGGAAAACACTAAGGAGCTATTTTGTACATAAACTATGTGGAAAGAGATAACGCAGAGCCTTGAACATGCAACTCAGAGCAAAACAGTAAAGTACATTTTAAATTAAAAAGGAAAGAAGACAAAGACAATTCATCTCCATCATTGAGCTTGAATTCTCAACATAAAAGAAAGAGAAGTAAACCCACTCAATCTATCCAACCCCAGAGGTCTCCAAAGAACAGAACTGAAAAGGGGCCAGGGGATTCTGTTCCTGAGAAACTGTAGACTGAAGCCAGACACTGCATAGAGTTGCAATTCAAATTCTCTTAAATTCAGTATTCAAAACATTTTAAATCTTGAATTTAGCCAAAAGTGGTCCCAAACTGGTAAGTAACCTCAAATGCATAGCAGAAGTAAACACGATCCCTCTTAGAAGAATAGATACACTTTCATTCCAGAACCTAAAGACTTTCCTATTTAATTTTTCAAAGAAAAATGACATGATGAAATGAGGTATCACGAAAAAGAACCAGTAAAAGTAATAGAAATCAGGGGGAGAAACCTCAAAAACAGTATGTTAGAATTATATCAGATACACTGATCAAGCTAAAAAGCTTCTGCACAGCTAAAGGCACAACAACTAAAGCAAACAGACAACCTTCAGAATGGAAGAACATATCCACATATTACACATCTGACAAAAGCCTAATAACCAGAATCTACAGAGAACTCACAAGAGCTAACAACCCCTTTTATTATTGGGCAAGAGACATGAATAGAACCTTATCCCAAAAGACAGACAAATGGCTATCAAACACATGAAAGAATGCTCATTGTCCACATCACAAAGTCTTAAAGCTAAAGATGATGGCATGGATGCAGAGAAAAGGAAACATTTATACACTGTTAGTGGGAGTGCAAACTAATACTGCCTTTTTGGAAAGAAGTATGGAGAATTCTCAAAGAGCTAAAAATAGACCTTCCATTTGATCCTGCAATCCCATTACTAGATATCTACCCAGAAGAAACAAATATCATTTTACCATAAGGATATTTGCACTCAAATGTTTACAGCAGCTCAATTCACAATCACCAAGATGTGGAAACAACCCAACCTCTCATAAATCCATGAATGGACAAATAAACTGTGGTAAATGAATACTACAGAATACTATTCAGCCATAAAGATGGAGACTTCACATCTTTTGTATTTACGTGGAAGGATTTGGAGAACATCCTTGTTTAAAAGTATCACAAGAGGCTTAGCACCTGTAGATTAGTGGCTAGGGTGCCAACCACATACACTGAAGCTGGCAGGTTCGAACCCAGCCCAGGCCTGCCAAACAATGACAACTACACCAAAAAATAGCCAAGAGTTGTGGTGGGTGCCTATAGTCCCAGCTACTCGGGAGGCTGAGGCAAGAGAATCACCTAAGCCCAAGAGTTTGAGGTGGCTGTGAGCTGTGACGGCACAGCACTCTACCAAGGGTGACATAGTGGGACTCTGTCTCAAAAAAAAAAAAAGTATCACAAGAATGGAAAAGCAAGCATCCAATGTACTCTATACTAATATGAAACTAGCAGATGAACAACTACACGCCCATATGAGGGGAAAAACACATTTAAAATCAAGAAGGTGGAGGGGAGGGGTGTGGTAAACTCTCACCTATGGGGTAAAATGTAGGGGTTTATGGCACACCTTTTGGGTGAAAGGCCCAACTGCAACTTAGACTCTACCTAACAAATGCAAACAATGTAACCTAATTTTATATACCCTTATATTAATCTGAAATAGAAAAAAAAAAGAATTGCCCTTTCTTTTTTGTGTGTGAAAATTGTAAGATTTTAATAAAACACAGTGAAAATATTCCCTTCAGGATGAAAATGATAGTATTTACACACTGAAAATATATCCTTGACAATAGCCATTGTTTGCCTTTAAAGTATGGTAGCATAATCCTCCCAAAGAATATTTCTGATATAAAAAGGAATCAGTAGTATACAGGCAATGTTCTACTCTCCCCTAGTAAGGCCCTAAGTTTGTATATCTTTAATTTCTACTCAACCTTTTTTTCTTAAGACAGACTCTGTTGCCTTGGGTAGAGTGCCATGTCAGCACAGTTCATAGCAACCTCAAACTCTTGGATTCAAGTGATTCTCTTGCCTCAGCCTCCCGAGTAGCTGGAACTATAGGCACCTGCCACAATACCCAGCTAATTTTTCTAATTTTAGTAGAGACAGGTCTTAGTCTTGCTCCAGCAGTCTTGAACACTGAAGCTCAAGCAATCCTCCCCCGTAGCCTCTGAGAGTGCTAGAATTATAGTAGTGAGCAACTGTGCTGGGCCTCTTCTCAAACTACTAAAAAAATAGAAAACAAATGGTGGTAGTGAACTAGATATAAAAAACTTCCAACAAAGACCTTAAGAAATAACTTTAAAAAGAAGATATTTACACTCTATTAACCTAGAACTTGGTAAATATGGGTTTCTGGGCTTATTTTTCCTTGACCTATCAAAATTCTCAGAGGCTTCAGAAGATGTCCTCCAGAGTATCAACATATTTTATTAGATTTCAATACTCATCTTGTTTCTTTTTTTTTTTTAATTTGGAACTAAAAAAAGAATTATGTTTATTGAAGGCAAGGGGATGCAAACGATGTTTAAAAAAAGAGCTCATCTGGCATTTAATTAACTTTTTCTTCCCTGCTTGCCAAATGGGAGTTGGACTTTATTTGTATATATTCTAAGGATCCTGATCTGCTCATGAAATCCTTATCCAGGGAGAAGCTGTGGGGCAGATGTTTGAAGCAATCCTTTGAGAGAACACTTTTCAGGGCAGAGTAATTGCTCTGTTCTGCCTACTTCTTTCCCGTCTGCTTCATGCGTACTACAAAATAGTCACTGCATGCAATGGTGAGGCCCACAATTAGGGGAGAAGCATCTCTGGAAGCCCACTTTGCCATCTGGGCACTGGTCCAGGTCCTTCATTATTTTGTCTAAGCCCAGAGGGTCTTTTTGATTTTCCAAAAATCCCAGAAACTCCTTCTCCATGAGCACTCTGAGGTCCTCCTTTGTTAAGTAGCCTTTACCTGCGAAAGGCTGCGAATCTGCAGCAAATCTGCGAAACGTGAACATCATGGTTTCCATGGAGGGCTCCATCTGAGATGGCATTTTGGTGAGGTTTACTTAAGTCTGGGCTGAGAGGCGCAGTAGACGCTAGCTAGCTGGGGCGCGGGGTTTGTTTCATATTGTTGGCTACTTTATTAATATAAATTTAATCTTTATAAATAAAAATATGTTTTCATAACAGCAAATCTATGTCCATTACTATGAAGTTTGCTTTCAAGAAGATTTGATGTCCCATCATGATTAAAGTATCTGCCTTCCAAAGTAACCTCATTTGCAAAATGTCAGTAAAGTTCATAGGTCTATTAATCTTCAAGCCACTCTGTCATGTAAATACAGATAGATGGTGAAATCTCACCACCTTCATGGCACTCATCAAACACTGGTCAGAGACCACAGGGTGCCCGGACCAAACCCATGGGTAGGATGATTAGACTGACTGCCCTGTATAGCTTCATGTGTCTGTCTGTGCCAACTGTGCCTTCTTTTCTTCTTCTATACTGCCAACTGTACCTCCTTTTGCAACGATGATAGTCATCTTCACTTTCCCATCATAAATGAGCATATTTAGGATGGTTTCAATATCCTCCATGGACAACTCTACCTCACTGATCCCTAGTTCACAGATATATTTCCACACTTCATGTGACAAAGCAAATGAACTATTTCTTTGTATTACTGGATTCTTTTTGTTTTCTTGTGCTGTTTCTGCCTTGGTTTATAGCAGTTTAAAACACTGTTGGTTAAGCACCTCCACAAACTCAGATTCAAAGTCTTGGTCACTGTACCAGGCCCCTCCAGTCACAGAGCGGTCTGGCTGCATGTTGTAGAGCATGTACACCTTCTTTTTGGAGGCTGCTACAGACTTAACAGCTTTAATGAGCTTTTTTACTTTCCAAGTCCTTCAGAATTTTGTTGACTTCTGTTAATGGCAAGTCACTTCTGTATTGGGTATCTCTGCTCCATATTCCTTTATTTTCTGCATCTTCTATGATTTGATATACTAGTTTTCCTTGGTTATCTGATCCTTTCATTTTCACTCTTGCATTCTGAGAGTCTTTTATTCTATATAAAAGGCCTATACTGCTCCTTAAGAGGTCCAACTGACCCATGGACAACAGTCTGTTAATGGCCACTGCCCACTGCTGGGCTTCTATATAAGGCATTTCATTCTAAATTACTTGGTCTGTGACTCCATGAGGAAACTGGTGACATAATTCTATAATCCTGTTTTCTATTTCCAGCAGATCCACATCAGGCAGCTGCACCTTCACCTTCACCTCAGCCATGAGGGCGCAGTTCCCAATTCCTGGGGGAAGAGGCACACCAAGCCATGGGTTACCAAATCTCAAGAATTGCCCTTTCACAATGCCTTTGCACATTGTGGTGGCAGCAGATGGGACATGCAGAATGACGCTACAAGTTCACTGACCTATACATGCAATGGAAATGTTCTGCCAGCATCACATCATCAGTGCCAAGAGTCACAAGTTCATTCAAATGAACCTGGGGATGGTGACAAGGTTACTGGCAGATTTAATGGACAGTTTAAAATGCTACACTATCTATGGGGCCATTTGCAAAATGGATGAATCAGATGATTCCATCCATTCTCCGACTGGCCAAGGCCAATATCATCCTTTCAAAGAACTTCTGACTAGAGAGAGTCAGAGATGTGGAATGTGTGTCATAAATAGTAAAACACCACTCCCACCAAAAAGAATTATCAGGTACAGATAACAAAATAACATTACTTAATAGTTAAAGACATATAAAAAAAAGAGTTGATAATACTGCAGAGAACAATAAACTATTTAAAAAGACTTTTACAGATTTTAGAAATAAAACCTGAAATGAAAAACATAATTGAAATTAAAAATGAAATGGAAAGAATATCAGAGAACTAAAAAACATGAGTGAGCTGAAAATATAGTTTAATAAGTAATCCTATTAAAAAGCAGGCAAAAATTTTTTTCTTTCCTTTTTTTCTTTTTGAGACAGAGTCTTACTCTGCTGCCCTATGTAGAGTTCCTTAGCCTCATCCTAGCTCACACCAACCTCAAACTCTTTTTTTTTTTTTAGCAGTTTTTGTCCAGGGCTAGGCTTGAACCCGCTACCTCCGGTACATGGGGCCAGTGCCCTACTCCTTTGAGCCACAGGCGCCGCCCCCAATCTCAAACTCTTAAGCTCAAGGGATTCTCTTGCGTCTGCCTCCTCTGCTACAGGTGCCCCCACCACATACCTCTCCAACTAATTTTCCTTTCTTTTTTTTTTTTCAGTAGAGACAGGGTCTTGCTTCTGCTCAGGCTGGTCTCAAACTCCTCAGCTCAGGTGATCCACCTGCCCCAGCCTTCCAGAGTATGGGATTACAGAGGCATGAGCCACCATCCCTGGCCTAAGCAAAGAATTTGAACAGACATTTCTCAAAAGAAGACATACAAATGGCCAACTGGTATATGAAAAAATGCTCACTAGTCATCATGAGGGAAATGCAAATCACAACCACAATGGGACATCATCTACCCTAGTTAGAATGGCTATTACTAGAAAGACAAAAAATAACAGACGCTGCTAAAGATGTAGAGAAAAGGGAACTCTTACTATAAACTGTTGTTAGGAACATAAATGAGTACAGCCACAATGAAAAAAAGAATGAAATCCCATCATTTGCAGCAACATGGATAGAGATGGAGATTATTAAGTTAACAGAAACAACTCAAGCAAAGAAAGAAAAGTATTGCATGTTCTAATTTATACATGGAAGCTAAAAAAGTGGATTTCATGAAGAGAGAGAGTAAATTGGTGATTACCAGAAGCAGAAAGGGGGAGAGAGGGGAGGATAAAGAGAGAAGGATTAATGGAACAACTAAACAGACAGAAGAAAGAAAACCTGGTGTTCAATTGATTAGTAGTGTGACTAAACCTAGCATTAATCTACTGAACATTTCATAGTAGTTAGAAAAGAATAATTAAATTGTCCCTACAACAAAGACAAATATTTAAGGTAATGGAAATCTCAATTACCTTGATCTGATTATATGAAAATATCAAATTGTCACATGTACTCTGAAAATATGTACATCTATTATGTACCAATAAAAAATAAAATTCTTAGTAAAAAAGCAACCCAAAACAAAACAATAAATAAATAAATATTAAAAGCAATTCCAAATTAAATTTAAAAAGCAAGCATGTGATACCAAAAACACACATCTAAAATATACAAAGATCCAAAATAAAAAGACAAAAAAAAGATTTATCATGAAAATACTAACAAAAAGGTGGTCATTGCACTTGTATTAATATTAAGCAAAAATGTAAAATGACTGTAAGATAAAAGTATTGCTAGAGATAAAAAGGATGATGTCATAATGACAGAGGTTCAACTCACCATGAAAACAATTATAATAAATATGCATCCAATAACATGGCTTCAAAATATATAAAGCAAAAATTAACAGAACTAAATCTAACTGGCAATTAGAAAAAGAAATTGATTCTAAAAGAACTGATAAAGAAGATTTTATAACACCATTAATAAACTTGTCCCAATGAGCATGCAGAGAACACTATACTCAAAAGCTACAGAATTTATACTCCTTTCAAACTCAATTTGAAAATTTAAAAATCAAATAAGCCATGAAAATCTTAAAAGTCTTGACAAATGTTAAGTTACTTAGATCATACAGAACACATTTCCTAGCTAATTTAGCTAGAAATTGACAACAAGAATAGAATGAAAATTAATGTCCATATGTTAAAAATCAAGAAACACACTTCTAAATAATCATGGGTAAAAGAATAACATGAATAGAAAATGTTTTAGGTACATGTTTTGAATTAATCAATAATGAAAACACTATTTGTGCTAAGCAACCATCTCAAGTTAAAAATAAAAAGAGCTGCAAAATAAACTCAAAGTAATCAGAAGGAAATAACAAAATTAGCAGAAAGTAATGAATTCAGAAACGCACCAGAGAGTCAAGTATTTTATACTTTGAAGAAAACTTTAAAAAAAAGTACTATACATTAGCATAAAAGGTCTTTTAAAACTATTCTCATAAATAGGAATTAAGAAGCAGACATATGAACACACCTACAGTGAAAGCTACTTCCACCCAAAGTTCTTATCTTGTAGTTACAAGTAGTAAGGAAGGGAGATACCAAATATACTGATTATGCAGTAAAGATGTAGAAGTGCTCACTCTCCCTTACCTGTGCAATCTCCTATCGCTTCCCTCCATGCCAGAGCTTTCTGTAGTACCCTCGAAACCCTCATGTTGTCTTACGCATCTTCAAATGCATCAACAAATGCTTTCTTTCCTTGTATTGTGTAAAATTTGGTTCTGCCACAGTTATACCATTGGCTTCTCCTATGTCCTCACTAGGTTCTTTATCTCACACATGCCCAATGGCATTAACTATATTTCATACCAAGAAGAAAATGAAACAACAAAAAAACTTTCCACTATTCTCAATTACCACCACTCCTCAATTTAAAAAATAACTCTTAAAAATTTTCTTCACATCCTTATTTCATATTCACAATCCTCAGACCCTCACCTTCCCTAGGAAACTGCTTCCTTTAAAGTCACCAAAGATCTCCTTGTTTCCAAGCTACTGGACTTTTCTCAGGCCTTATCTCACTAGGTTGAAGTTTTTCCTACTGACACTGTTATCCATCCTTTCTTTCTGGAAATACTCTCTTGCTGAAAATATTCTCCCCAAGCTAGTTTACTTATCATCCCTCTGATCACTCTGAAGCACTTTTTTTTTTTCATCTCTAGTATGCCTCAGAATTATATCCCAGGTCTTCTTTTCTTCTCACTTCATTCACTATTCCTGGATGGTCTTTTCTTCTATACCTTCAACTTCCATTTACAAAATTAAATCTCAAGCATACACCTACAGGAAAATATACTTTCTCTCCTTCACCTATCTCAACTCCTAGCATAAGAATTGCTGCATATAAGGATACTACCAAGGAACAAAACTGGATTCCTCATCTTTACCAAGCAAGCCTATTTTCCTGTGTTTCCAGTTTTATTTAGGATATAATACTATCATTTACTCAATTGCCTAAGTCAGAGACCTACATATAGGCCTTTGCTCCTCCTCCTCCCTTGTTGCTTGTATCCAATCACTATTCACTAAAGTCTACTTCAGGTGTCCTCAAACTATGGCCCGTGGGCCACATGTGGCCCACAGAGGATATTTATCTGGCCTGCTGGGTGTTTTTGCCGCTGCTGCCTGTCCTGCTTAGCAGCCAATTCGTCCTGGGGCCTGCAGTCCAGCCCTTCAATGGTCTGAGAGACAGTGAACTGGCCCCCCTGTTTAAAAAGTTTGAGGACCTCTGGTCTACTTTATAAATGTCTTTCAAATTGATTTAAACCTCTTCTCTAAAATATCAGAATTAATTCTAAGATTTCAAAAACCAAGACCCTAGAATTTATTATTTCTTATAATAATATAAACTTTTCCTAATTCCATAAGAAAAATTAGCTTTCATTTATTTATACATTCATCTGTATACACTTCACTATGTTTAAGTATCTCCTATATTTACAAAAAGGAAGCAAAATAACAAAAAACATGCCCACTACTCTCAATTACATCCTTCTACTCCCAACTTAATGAATTCATTTATTCACTAAATTCATTCACTCATGATTTCTTGAACACTTCATATATTCCAGTCACTGTGCTAGGAAAAGAGATAGAATCTCTACCCTAAAGACTTATTCAGATTGCTACACATACACACACCTTTAATTTTTAACAATCCTAGCTATGAAAAATAAATCCAATAGATTTTACTCCTTCAAAAAGGTTAATGAGATGTCAGAGATCAACAGTTTCCCTTAATGCAATGCAGGTAAAAGTGCAACATATGATTGTACAATAAAAACAGTCCTAGTAAGAACACTTTTGGTAGAATTTACACTGCCCTATGACTTAAATCCAAGTCTCTGGGATCTAGAGGTTTGAACCCTAAACCATAATTTTCTGGACATGTGAAATCACACTTGAGAGTATCCCTCTGTCCGCATCAGCAGAACTGCCACCTATGAATTCTCAAAACCTAGTCTGCCAGATGTATATTTTCCTGAGAAGTCTTCACACTTCAGAAATACCTGGTTCTGAAGATTGTGATTTCATATTCCAATTGTCTTCCATTTCAGAAGAGCCCTGTTCAAATAAAAATCTATTTGCACTGCAGTCAGCCAACTCAAGCAATCAAATGAGATATAAATGGCATTACCTAAGGGGCAACTGGGTAACTAAGCTTCCCATAATAAGTTCTAATAACTAAAGCGATTCTCGACTGAGGAGATAGAGAAGATAGGGAAGGATATAGAATCCCAAAGGAGCTTTGTCAAATTACACCCTAAAGTTTATGGTATGAAAAAGGCATTTACTCTCAGAACCAGCAATTCTTTTTTCTAGAAATGTCAAAAATACAAAGACATATGCCCAATGCAACAGCAAAGGAACAGAAATAACCCAAATGTCCATCAATAGGGAACTGGTTGAATAAACCATTATACATCTACATAATGGGGTTCTATGCTGCTGTTAAAAAAAAAGGAATAGAAACTATTTTTATGCACTCCTATGACATGATCTCCAGAATAAAGTACAGAGTATATAATATCCTAATTTTTAATAAGAAAGACATATACACACTTACTTTTTTTTAATGGACGGATAAGTCAAAAAGTAATAAAAATGGTTACAGAGAGAGTGAGAGACAGATCAGTGTAGAGTGAAAAAGTATGTGGGCTAGGCTTCTCTCAGTATGTCTTGCTTTGTAGATTTTATTTGGAAAACACACAATAGTTTACAAAATTACAATGTAAGATTAAGTAAAAATGAGGTGGGAAAAACCATCCTAAAAACCAAAAGCAAAATGAAATCAAACTATACAAGTTACTGCAAGTAACTTTGAAACACAGCAATTTCTTGTTCATCTCTGCAGGAATCCTTGAAGAGGGGAATGCCTTAAGAGACAGGAGAATTTACTAGTCTAGGTGATCATATGCTAGTAAGGATATTGATACTATTATTCTAAAACTATACTTTTTTAGTATAATTTTAAATAATTATGTTGATGTTTAGAACCAAAGTTTTCAGCATGAGAAAAGAAATACAAAAAATAAAATTAAAGACACAAAAATCCTGTATTATTCAACTGAGTAATTTGAACTAGAAATATAAGTAAGAATTCATGATCCATTTTCTCTTTAAAAAAATACATATTTCCTAGTTTGGTCCACTAAAAAGTCCTAGAAACAATGACCAAACTACTAATGGTCAAATTGTGGCATTAACATATGTTTCCCAAAGAATCAGGGCTCCTTGGAGAAATGGGTAATTCCAAGCCTGAAACAGGAAATGTATAGCATCAAACACTCTTTCATGCTAGAAATACATACATGACAACTCTCAATGGCTATTGGGATTACATCAGAAGGAATCAGGAGGCTTGGCGCCTGCGGCTCAAGCGGTTAAGATGCCAGCCACATACACCTAAGGTGGCAGGTTCGAATCCAACCCAGACCCGCCAAACAACAATAATGGCTGCAACCAAAAAAAAAAAAAAATAGCCGGGCGTTGTGGTGGGCGCCTGTGGTCCCAGCTACTTGGGAGGCGGAGGCAGGAGACTCGCTTGAGCCCAGGAGTTGGAGGTTGCTGTGAGCAGTGAAGTCATGGCATTCTACCCAGGGTGACAGCTTGAGGCTGTGTCTCAAAAAAAAAAAAAAAAAAAGGAATCAGGAGCCAACATGAAAGGACTAACAATTCTGAAAAACATTTGGGTTTGGCATCATCTTCTAAAACCAAACATTCATGTATCAGATGGCCCAATATTTCTAATTATAGGTATACATTCCCCCTAAAACCTGCACATACACAAAAGATGATATATTTAAGAATGAGTGTGTCTTCAGAATATCAAAAACCTGAAAAAAAATCTAAATTTTCAACAGGAGAGTAAATGAATAAATCATGAACTATTCAAACAGAATACCATAAAGCAGACCAAAAAATCATAGTAACATGGAGTGATATGGATGAACCTTAGCAATATAAAATTAAGAAAAGAAAATGTGAGTTGTTGCCAAAGTCATTGCTTTAAACTTCTAAACTACTATTAAAGTGTAAGTTTAATAAGAATAGTTTAATAGAAATGATTATTACATTTCATAAAAAGTTAATAAAGAGAAAAAAAGAAGGTTCTCATAATGAAATTTTATGTATTTTTAAAAAGCCATCTAATCAAATATATAACTCCTAAAATAGCAAGGATGTGTTGGCCATGCAGATCTTGAGTAATGTTAATTAAAACCCAAAATATATTGACAGTGAAAGCAAAATGCCAGTATGTTTGTGTTTCCTAAAACCAAATACACAGACATGAATTATTTGTTCAAATAAAAACCACTCATTTGCAAATAGCACTATTTTTAATAGTATTCTAGATTTCTAGTTGCCCTTCATTAACCTATCTTCAACCTAGTCTTTCCATCTTAAATCCAAGAGACTTAAGCATGAATACTCTTCTTTGGTTTTGGGTTTTTTTAAGGAATTAGGAGAGCCTCCATGCTACAAAATAGAATTAAAGTTCCCCTACTTCACATAAAACAATATTTTATATTGTATTAAAAGACAAATGCTCTTGTATACCCCAAAGTTGTAAAAAGTTCTTTTATTAGTATCAACATTTATAATAATATGCATTTGAGCATTCTTTTTTTTTTTTTTGAGACAGAGCCTCAAGCTGTCCCCCTGGGTAGAGTGCCGTGGCATTACAGCTCACAGCAACCTCCAACTCCTGGGCTCAAGCGAGTCTCTTGCCTCCGCCTCCCAAGTAGCTGGGACCACAG
>CAUYTI010097830.1:0-18324 GCA_963575145.1 Galago senegalensis
GGGCTGGGGATTCAAGCCCGCCACCTTAGGTGTATGTAGCTGGCGCCTTAGCCGCTTGAGCCACAGGCGCCGAGCCCACCCAGCTATTCTTAAGAGACAGGTCCTGCTCTGACTCAGTCTGGTCTCAAACTTGTGAGCTCAGGCAATCCACCTGCCTTAGCCTTCCAGAGTGCTGGGATTATAGGTGTGAGCCACCACGCCCCACCTCCTCTGGTGATTTCATTGCACACTCCTCTGCACTTTATCCTCATTGAACAAAATTAATTCATTTAACAAATATTTAGTGCTTGTTCCAGCATCACATGCACTAAAAATACTAAAAATTGGAATGGTACAGAGATTAGCATGGCCTCTACAAAGAATGACATGTAAATTAGTGAATCATTTCATATTAAAAACAAATCAGGGCAGGATGCAGTGGCTCATGCCTATAATCTCAACACTTTGGAAGGCAAAAGCAAGAGGATTGCTTGAGCCCAGATGTTTGAGGCTGCAGTGAGCTATTATCTCACCACTGCCCTCCAGCCTAGGGGACAGAGAGAGACCCTGTCTCAAAAAAAGAAAAGAAAAATTGGCTACACATAGTGACTTATACCTGTAATCCCCACAACTTGGGAGGCTGAGGTGAGAGGATCCCTTGAGGCCAGGAGTTCAAGATCAGACAGGCAACATACATAGTAAGACCTCTGGGAGGCCGAGGCAGATGGATTGCCTGAGCTCACAAGTTGGAGACCAGCCTGAGCCAGAGCAAGACCTCGTCTCTAAAAAAATAGCTGGGCATTGTGGCAGGCGCCGGTAGTCCCAGATACTTGGGAGGCTGAGGCAAGAGAATTACTTTAGCCCAAGAGTTTGAGGTTCCTGCGAGCTATGATGCCACAGCACTGTACTGAGGGTGACAAAGTGAGATTCTGTCTCCAAAAAAGAAATTAATTGAAATTTTCTTCCCAGATATGGTGGCATATGCCTGTAGTCCCAGCTACCTGAGAAGTTAAGGAAGGAGGATTGCTTGATCCCAGGGGTTTAAGGCTGCAGAGGCTGCAGTGAACTATGATGATGCCACTGCACTCCAGCCTGAGCAACACAGTAAGTCCCTGTCATTTTAAAAAATAAATATATATGTATGCTTATATAAATATTTATTGAGTTATTATCACTTGTCAGGTACTCTGCTAGCTCCTAGGACTATAATGGTGAACCACAGAGAACAACACGCTCTAGTCTGGGTATGGGGACAGACAATAAAAGTTATATACACAAAAAGCAAAATAATTACAAATTGTAATCAGTGCGACAAAAAAGAAACTTGCCATAATAGGTACAAGAATTACCACAGTGGCCGGGCAAGGTGGCTCACACCTGTAATCCTAGCAATCCTAACACTCAAGGAGGCTGAGGCAGGTGGATTGCCTGAGCTCAGGGGTTCGAGACTAGCCTGAGCAAAAGTGAGACCCCCCTGTCTCTAAAAGTTATCCAGGAGGCTGAAGCAAGAGAATCTCTTGAGCCCAGGAATTTGAGGTTGCTGTAAGCTATGGCACTCTATAGCTTGGCACCATGGCACTCTATGAAGGGTGACAAAGTGAGACTCTGTTTCTTTTTTTTTTGACACAGAGCCTCAAGCTGTCACCCTGGGTAGAGTGCCGTGGCATCACAGCTCACAGCAACCTCCAACTCCTGGGCTCAAGTGAGTCTCCTGCCTCTGCCTCCCAAGTAGCTGGGATCACAGGTGCCTGCCACAACGCCCGGCTATATTTTGGTTGCAGCCGTCATTGTTGTTTTGGCAGGCCCAGACTAGATTTGAACCCACCACCTTTGTGTATATGGCTGGAGCCTTAGCCACTCTGTTTAAAAAAAAAAAAAACACGCCTGGTGAGGTGGCTCATGCTTGTAATTGTAGCACTCTGGGAGGTTAAGGTGGGTGCATAGCCTGAGCTCAGGGGTTTGAGACCAGCTTGAGCCAAAAGCAAGACCCCCTCATCTCTACTAAACATAGAACAGAGGCAAGAGGATCTCTTAAGCCCAAGAGTTGGAGGTTGTTGTGAGCTATGACACTACTGCACTCTACCCAGGGCAACAGCTTGAGACTCTGTCTCAAAAAAAAGTCTGGCTTGGCGCCCGTAGCACAGTGGTTACCGCGCTGACTGCATGCACCAGGACTGGGGGTTTGAACCCAGCCCAGGCCTGCTAAACAATGGCAACTGCAACAAGAAAATAGCCAGTCACTGTGGCAGGTGCCTATAGTCTCTGCTACTCGGGCAGCTGAGGCAAGAGAATTTAAGCCCAAGTATCACGAGAATGGAGAAAAAAGTATCCAATGTACACACCCCTATTATGAGACTAATTTAAACCTTTTATATGAAAGCTATAACCAAATGGCCTAAGAACATGTAGAGGGGGGAGGGAGGTGGGAGGGGGGAATGGGAGGAGGGAGGGGGTTTGGAGGGATCACTTTTGAGGTTTGTCTTATAGGGGTACAGGTGAATCTTTCTAAGAGTAGAATGTGAACATTTTAAAGCAATAACTGAGAAAATGACATGAAGGCTGTGTCAACCAGTTTGATGGAAGTATTTCAGAATGCATGTGAAGACCCCACACTGTACCCCAGAAGAGTATCAATGTATATAGTTAACATACAATAAAAAAATAAATAAAGTCTCATGATGCCAAAAAAAAAAAAAGAAAAGAAAAATCAACTTTTCATTTCACTCATCCTTTTTATTGGAGTTTATTTCTTTCTTCCCTCCCTCCCTTCCTTCCTTCTTTCCTTCCTTTCTTTCTTTCTTGAGACAGAGTCTCACTCTGTCACCCAGGGTAGAGTGCTGTGGCATCACAGATCATAGCAACATCAAACTTCTGGGCTCAAGCAATCCTCCTGCCTCAGCCCCCCGAGTAGCTGGGAATACAGGTGACTTTCATGATGCTTGGATACTTTTTCTATTATTTTTATTTCAGGTTAATGTGAAGGTACAAACAACTAGGTTACAATGTTTGCATTTATTAGGTAGAATTCCTCTTGTAGTTGTGTCCCACACCCAAGAGGTGTGCCAAATACTCTTTTATTGTGCCCATTAAGTGAGAGCACACCAATCCCCTCCCTTCTTCCTCTCTACCCCACTCATCTCCCCTCCCATCTCCCATTTCCCACATTACATCTCTTCCCACCTTGAATTGAATTGAATTTTTCTCTTATGTGGACAAGTATTGAGTACATTCGCTATTTGCTATTTTTGATGGGGATGGGGTATTGCTCTAGCTCAAACTGGTCTTGAACTCCTGAGCTCAAGCAGTCTAACTGCCTTGGCCTCCTAGAGTAGTAGGATTATAGGTGTGAGCCACCATGCTTGGCCATCTATTTCACTTAGTTTTTTTAAAATCTTGTTATTTCTTTTCTTTCTTGCAGGTTTTTTTTTTTTGGTGGGGGGGCGGGGCCAGGTTTGAACCAACCACCTCCAGTATATGGGGCTGGTGCCCTACTCCTTGAGTCACAGGCACAACTATCTTCTCATTTCTTTTCTTCTGCTAATTCTGGGTTTGGTTTGTTCCTGGTTTTCTAGTTCTAGAGGTGTGATATTAGTTTATGAATTGGTGATCTTTCTACTTTTTTCATGTAGACATGTAATGCTATCAACTTCCTTCTTAACACTATTTTTACTGTATACCACAATGGATATGCTATGTTGTATTTTCATTTTATTCTTGTCAAATATTTTATTAATTTCTGCCTTTATTTCTTCTTTGACCCAGTGATCATTCTGGAGCATGTTCTTATTTATTTATTTAGTTGTTGTTGCTCTCCTTTTTTCTTTTTAATAATTATGGTACATAATTGTTGTATATCTTTATAGAATATATGTTTTGATATAAGGCATACAATGTGAATTAATCAAATTAAGGGTAATGAATATCCAGAACCTCAGGCATTTATCATTTCTTTGTGTTAGAAAAATTTCAATTCTATCCTTTGAGTTATTTTAAAGTACATCATAACTTATTAAGAATAGTCACTTTATTTGTTATCAAATATAGTTCATTCTAATAATCTAATTATTAATATATTTTTGCACTCATTAACCAGCCATACTTTAGCCCCTCCTCTCTGCTACCCTTCCAAACCTCTGAGAACCATAATTCTATACTCTGTCTCGAATTGTTTTTAATACTTAGCTCCTACATATGATGGCAAATGCAAGATTTGTCTTTCTGTTGGAGAATATTGTTTAATTTCCATGTATTTGTGGAGTTTCTGGAGTTCTTCTTTGTATTGATATCTAGCTTTATTTTATTCTGGTTTGAGAAGATACTTTATGTAATTTTAACTTTGCAAAATCTGTTAAGACTTGTTTTGTGGTCTAACATGTGATGTTTCATATGCTGATGAAAAGAATGTATATTTTGTAGTTGTTGGGTAGAATAATTAAATATCTGTTGAGTTCATTTTGTCCAATTGGACTTAAAGTCTAATTTAAGTCCAATGTGCTTTTGCTGATTTTCTATCCCAATTATCTGTCTAGTGCTATTATTGGGGTATTAAGGTCCCCATTACTATTGTGTGGCTCTCTCTTTCTTTAGGTCTAGTGATTGTTTTTTTGTGAATCTGGGTGCTCCAATGTTGGGTGCATATACATTCAGGATTTTTATATCTTATTGCTGAATTGATCCCTTTATCATTATATAATGACCTTCTTTGCCTTTTTTTATATTTTTAATTTTTACATTTTGTCTGATATAATTATAGCTACTCATGCTTGCTTTTGGGTTCTACTTGCATAGAATATCTTTTCTCATTCTTTTAATTTTCAGTCTATATGTGTCTTTATGTGTAAGGCAAATTTCTTCTAAACAACATATAGTTGGATCATTTTTTAAATCCAGTCTGCCAATCCATAGCTTTCAAGTGGAGCATTTAATTCCTTTAAGCTCAAATAAATATTGATATGTGAGGCTTTGTTATTGTCATATTGTTATCTGATTTTTAGTTATTTTATAATCTGTCTTTTCTTTTTATCTTGTGGTTGACTGAGCTATCATTTTGTCATTTAATTCTTTTCTCTTCTTCCTTTGTGTGATTGTTTTATAAGACCTATAAGTTTTATATTTGTGTCAGTTTTCATGATAGTGAATACTGACCTTTCATTTCCATGTTTAAGACTCCTTTGAATAAGACACATAAGGCTGGACTAGTGGCAATGAATTCTTTCAGTATTTGCTTGTCTGGGAAAGACTTTATTTATTTATTTTTATTTTTTATTTTTTTGCAGTTTTGGGCCAGGGCCAGGTTTGAACCTGCCACCTCCGGAATATGGGACTGGCACCCTACTCCTTTGAGCCACAGGCAGGGAAAGACTTTATCCTTCATTTATGAAGCTTGGTATGGCAGAATATAAAAGTTTGGGCTCGAAGCTTTTTTTTTTCTTTCAGTGTTTTGAAAATGCTGTTTCATTCTCTTCTGGCCTGTTAAGTTTCTGATGAGATTTGCTGTTAGTTTCATGAAGTTTCCTTTATAGGTGACTAGATGCATTTCTCTTGCTTTTTAAAAATTCTATCTTTTGCTTTGATTTTAGTCATTCTGATTATAATATGCCATAGTGACATCTTTTCTGCGATGTTTTTTCCTGGAGATTATTGGCCCTCCTCTATTTGAATATCTAATTCTCTTGGTAGTTATGGGACCTTTTCATCTATTATTTCCTTAAGTAGTTTTTCTAAACTTTCTGATCTCTCATCCTTCTCAGAAATATTGATAATTCATAAGTTTGGTTGCTTATGTAGTCCCAGACATTTCTAATGATTTGCTCACTGTTTTTGATTCTTTTTTCCATATTTCTGTCTGATTGGATTATTCCTGAAGACTTGTCTTCAAGTTCTAAGTTTCTTTCTTCTCCTCGGTCTACTTTATGTTTAAAGATTTCAAATGTGTTTTATATTTCCTTCAATAAGGTAACAAAATTTAAAATTTCTGTTTTTTTTTAAAGTGATGTTTTTCTCCATAGCAAAATTTTGATTCATATCCTGAAATTATTTTCTGATTTCTTTTTTTTTCCAGATTTCTCTTCCAAATCAGTGAGCTTCTTTAGAATCAATATTTTAATTCTTTATCTGTCATTATAAAAAATTCCTTTTGATTAGGATCTGTTGCTAGACAATTGTTGTGGTCATTTGTTGGTGTTATATTATTCTGCCTTTTCATGTTTCCTCTTCTATTGATATCTGTGCATCTGCTGTATCAATCACTTATCCCAAATTTTTGAAATTGTTTTCAAAGGGTAGAATATTTTCCCCAAAGATGTGTGTGTGTGTTGCTGGTTGAGTAGGACTACAGTCCCCTATCCCTGGTCTGTTGACCAATTTTTGTTGATGGCCTCTTAGGAACCAGGCTTCACATAAGAAGGTGATTGGTGGGCAAATGATTGATGCTTCATCTGTATTTACAGCCACTTCTTATCACTCACATCACCACCTGAGCTCCACCTCCTGTCATATCAACAGCAGCATTAGATTCTCATAGGAGCATGAACCCTACTGTTAACTGCATAGGCTAGAGATCTAGAATGCACGTGCCTATGAGGATCTAATGCCTGATGATTTGAGGTAGAGCTAAGGTAGTGATGCTAGTGCTGGGGAGTGGTTATAAATACAGATTATTATTAGCAGAGAAAGTTGGATGCACAGAGACCATAATTACTCACTTGTCTGGTGGCAGGGTTTATAGGCAATTGAGTTGATGTACTTTAATTGTACAGCTGTACCTGGTGGTATACTTGAAGTCAGACTCTGACCTTATTTTAGTCCATGCATGGCCTGCCCACTATTTTATTTACTACTTCCATCTGCACCTCTTTACTATATGCTTGTCTCAGTCACAGTTCAGGTAAACCCACAAGATAACTCTAGTGAAAATGAGGAAAAGAAAACATCTGCACCTCTTTACTATTTGCTTGTCTCAGTCACAGTTCAGGTAAACCCACAAGATAACTCTTGTGAAAATGAGGGAAAGAAAACAAACATTACTAGAGAGTTTCTTTGAAAAGGGTGGAAGACTCAATAATGAGATAGCAGAAGACTCAAAGACTGCCACCAAAATCAAAGCTGTATTTAAGAAAAATGCCAAAAATCCTTCTTAAATTGTGAGTTTATTGCAACAGTGATTCATATGCTATAAACCTACTTTGTACAATATATGGCAACTTGCTATCCAATGGAACCATGAAAACTTGAAAAGTGTTTTGCAACACGGAGACCAAGCACCCTACTTAAAAGAAAAACCTTTGGAGTTTTCCAAAAGAAAAGAAAATTTAAACATAAAGAATGGAAAAAACTATTGAAGGCTACTACTTCATCAAACATGTCTATTCTAAGAGCATCATTCTTAGTGGGTAATTATGTTGCTAAAGCTAAGAAGTCCTTTACTGTTGGGGAAGAGTTGATCCTACTAGCTGCTAAAGATATTTGCCATGAACTTGTAGGAGAGGCCATAGTTCAAAACATGGCATGTGTTCCTCTTTCAGCTGGCACCATAATTAGATGAATTGGTGAAATAGCAGAGGTTACTGAGTCACAGTCATTAGAAAGGGTTACTGACTCACTATAGTACAATCCAGGGTGACAAGTCTACTGAGGTTGCAACAAAGCAACAATGCTTATTTTTTTGCAATGTATTTTTCAGGGGTATGTGCATGAGAATGTTATACATACTTTTGTTGCAAATCAACACCATAGCTGCAGAATCATTCAAGTCTTTCAATTATTTTATATCTGGAAAACTGAATTGGTTATTTTATTTCAATATATACATGTGTATACAGTGGTTGCCATGACTGGACATCTTTATTATTTCACTTTCAAGTCAAGGAGGTTGCTTCTGAATGGAGTCTATACAGTGTGTCATCCATACAGAAGTGCTGGCTAGCCAAAAAATGTCACCTGAAATAAATAACATTTCATAGAACGTGATTAAAATTATCAGCCACATTGAAGTATATATTATAAACTCACATCTATTTATACAACTCTGTGAGAAGATGGATGCAGAGCACATATGTCTTCTCTTATACAAAGAAGTGAGATGGCTTTCTAAAGGTAGATCACTGGCCAGAGATTCTCAGTTATGAGAGCTTCTCTGTTGATTTCTTTTGCTGCAGTACATTTCAGTGATACTGAATGGGTTGTAAGACTTGCTTACTTGTATGACATATCCAACCTGCTCAATAAACTCAATATGTCACTTCAGGGGAGAACAACAACTGTGTTCAATCCAGCAGATAAAGTAGCTGAATTCAAAGCCAAACTGGAATTATGGAGATGACAAGTGAACATTGGGATTTCTGATTTGTTTCAAACATTAGCAGAGATTTTGAGAGAGACTGAGCCTGGGCCTTCATCCTCCCAGCTGGTGCATGATCACCTACCTCAGATTTCAGAAGAGTTTGAACATTACTTCTCAATGACAAAAGACAGTGGAGAAGGAATGGATCTGCAGGTGGGGAAGGAATGGATCCACAACCCATTTGTGAATATGCCATGTAAATCAACTTTGTACAGGCTAGAAGAGAATCAACTGATTGAGATGACAGATGATAGTGGCCTTAAAAGTATGTTTGAGGGGCGACGCCTGTGGCTTAATGAGTGGGATACCAGCCTCATATACCGAGGGTGGCGGGTTTGAACCTGGCCCCTGCCAAACTGCAAGAACAAAAACAATAGCCAGATGTTGTGACAGGCACCTGTAGTCCCAGCTACTCTGGAGGCTGAGGCAAAAGAATCGCCTAAGCCCGAGAGCTGGAGGTTGCTATGAGGGTGATGAAGTGAGACTCTGTCTCTAAAAAAAAAGGAGGGGGGAGAGGTGGGGCAAGATGGCTGACAGGTACCAGCCTCCAACAGAAGCTCCCATTCAGAACGAATGATAAAGTCCAGAAAACACCCCAACAAAGTTGAAGACTAGGAACTCAGCTGAGAGACAGGAGTCTCTCAGGACACCTCTGCTGAGGCAAGCTGTGACTCCTGGAGTGCAACTTACAGATATATGGAACATCTCAAAGGAAAAGTGTCCCCTCCTGCAAGAGAGCTGTGTTTTTCTCTTTGTTTTCTCTTCATCTGCTCCTGTAAGCTTCATACAGGTGAGAGATGAACTGAGGACCTATTATCTCACCCCACATGTCATAGCTATAGGCAGTGGGGTCTACTCCCCTAGAGAGACCCTGCTGAGACTCCAAACACCTCTCGCCAGGCAGAAAAAATGAACTAAAGTTTTGACTGCCATTTTGAATCTCTAGTCCACCCTTCCCCCCAGTCGCCCCAGCAGGGCTGAACCAGGACTGATCCAGCCACGTTCCTGTGTAGCTGCTGCTGTTCCCCTGCCCCCTGGTTGCCCCAGCAGAGCTGAAATAGAACTGATCTGGCCATGTGCGTGCCCCCACCACCATTGTTCCCTGCCTCCCAGTTGCCCCAGCAGGGTTGAACTAAGACTGATATGGCTGCTACCATTCCCCTCCCCGCTCCATTGCCCCAGTGGGGCTGAACAAGGACTGATCCTGCCACTGACATTTCCCTGATCCCCGTTACCCCGGCAGGGCTAAACTAGGACTGATCTGGCCTCACAAGTGCCCCGCACCACTGCTGTTGTTCCCCTGCCCCCCGGTCACCCCAGTGGGGCTGAACTAGGACTGGTCTGACTGTGTGGGTGTCCCTCACTGCCACTGCTATTCCCCTGCCTCCCAAAGCCCCGGTGGGGCTGAACCAGGACTGATCCAGCATCTGCCATTCTCCTGCCCCCTGGTCGCCCTGGCTGGCCAAATGAGGTCTGATCCAGCTGCACATGTTCCAGCGCAGTTGCTGCCGTTTCCCTGCACCCGGTATCCCAGCACCTGAGAACTAGGAGAAGATGACAGACATGCCCTGTATCTCTGGGCAACCAGAAGAAGTCGGCACCTTCTCCGGTGGCAGCCACTGACTGAACATTACTGACAAGGACTCCAAAGAGTGTAAATTCAGCATGGGGAAGAATCAGCAGGAAAACTCTGGCAATGTGAATAACCAGAGTAGATCAACTCCCCCAAGAAAAAATGGGGCAAATGCAATTGAAGACCCTATCCATAAACAAATGGCTAAGATGTCAGAAATCAATTTCAGAATTTAGATAGCAAGTCAAATTAACAGAATGGAAGAAAGGAAGGAATTAGCATTTCAAGAAATTATGCAAAAGATGTCTCAAGAATTCATCAATTTCAAAGATAAAATGACCAAAGATTTTGAAACATTAAGGCAAGAGGTTGCCGCCCTCAAAGATCTGAAAAACACAGTACAATCCCTTGGTAACAGAATAGAACAGTCAGATGAAAGGATCTCTGACATTGAAGACAAAGCCTTTGAATAAGCCCAAAAGATTAAGGATAAAAAGAAATGGAGAACAAAAATGGACCTTTCTCTCAGAGAGCTCTCAGATAATTCGAAGAAAAATAATATTTGTCTTATAGGAATCCCTGAAGGAGACAAAGTTGCTTCACAAAACAAAGGCTCTTCTGGCTCTTCTTCATGAAATTATGAAAGAGAACTTTCCAGACATGCCAAGAGATTCTGAAATTCAGATAGCAGATACTTTCAGAACCCCAGCATGACTCAACCTGAACAAGACATCCCCCAGGCACATCATAATTAACGTCACTAAAGTTACTATGAAAGAGAAAACTCTGAAAGCAGTTAGATGTAAGAAAACTATAACCTACAAGGGGAAGAGTATTAGGATGACTACAGATCTCTCAGCTGAAACCTCTTAAGCTGGAAAAGGATGGTCATCGACTTTTAATCTCCTAAAACAAAATAACTTTCAACCCAGGATCCTGTATCGGCAAAACGGACTTTCATGTATGATGGAGAAATTAAATACTTTAATGACATTCACATGTTGAAGAAATTTGCCACAACTAAACCAGCTCTCCAAAAAATTCTTAAACCTATTCTCCATAATGACCAGTGCAATCCTCCACCACAAAAGTAAACTCAGAAACTTTTGATCAAATTCCAACTTCCACAGTGGCAAAAAGATTAAACATGTCTACTGGACCTATGAGCAACCCAATGCCCAAAATTTTACCAGGCTTATCAATAATTTCAATCAATGTAAATGGCTTAAATTGTCCTCTAAAGAGGCACATATTGGCTGACTGGATACAGAAACTCAGACCTGACATCTGTTGTATACGAGAATTGCACCTTACTTTAAAAGATAAATATAGACTCAGGGTAAAGGGATGGTCATCTATATTCCAGGCAAATGGAAAGCAGAAAAAAACATGTGCTACCTGTGCTACAATTTTATTCCCAGATACAATTGGGTTTAAACCAACAAAAGTAAGCAAGGATAAAGATGGCCATTTTATAACTGTTAAGCATAATACTCAATATGATGAGATCTCAATTATCAATATCTATGCACCCAATGTACTTCAGTTTATAAGAGATACTTTAACATGCCTGGGCAACTTGATCTCTCCCAGCTATATCATAGTCAGAGATTTTAACACTCCTCTATCAGTGTTGGACAGATCCTCCAACAAGAAGCTTAGAAAAGAAATTTTAGATTTAAATTTAACAATTCAACTTTTTGACCTAACAGACATCTACAGAACACTTCATCCTAATAAAACTGAATACACATTTTTTTCATCAGTCCATGAAACATACTCCAAAATTGATCACATCTTAGGTCATAAGTCTAACCTCAGTAAATGTAAAAGAATAGAAATTATTCCATGCATCTTCTCAGACCATCATGGAATAAAAGTTGAACTCAGTAACAACAGGAATCTGTGGTCTCTACAAAAACATGGAAGCTAAATAAACTTACGCTGAATGATAGATGGATCAGAGAAAAGATCAAGAAGGAAATTACCAAAGTTTTAGAACAAAATGATAATGAAGACTCGCATTATCAGAACCTCTGGGATACTGCAAAGGCAGTCCTAAGAGGGAAATTTATAGCATTGTGAACCTTCCTCAAGAGAACAGAAAGAGAGGAAGTTAACAACTTAATGGGACATCTCAAGAAACTGGAAAAGGAAGAACATTCCAATCTCAAATCCAGCAGAAGAAAAGAAATAACCAAATTAGAGCAGAATTAAATGAAATTGAAAACAAAAGGATGATACAACAGATCAATAAATCAAAAAGTTGGTTTTTTGAAAAGGTCAATAAAATAGATAAACCTTTGGCCAACCTAACCAAGAAAAAAAGAGTAAAATCTCTAATCTCATCAATCAGAAATGGTAAAGATGAAATAACAACAGACCCCTTAGAAATTCAAAAAATCCTTAATGAATATTATAAGAAACTTTATTCTCAGAAATATGAAAATCTGAAGGAAATTGACCCATATTTGGAAGCACACCACCTACCACAACTTAGCCAGAATGAAGTAGAAATGTTAAACAGGCCTGTATCAAGTCCTGAAATAGCATCAACTATACAAAATCTCTCTAAAAAGAAAAGCCCAGGACCAGATGGCTTCACATCAGAATTCTACCAAACTTTCAAGGAGGAACTAGTACCTATATTACTCAACGTTTTCCAAAATATAGAAAAGGCTGGAATACTACCCAACACATTCTATGAAGCAAACATCACGTAGATCCCCAAATGAGAAAAAGACCCAATAAGAAAAGAAAATTATAGACCAATATCACTAATGAACATTGATATGAAAATATTCAACAAGATCCTAACAAACAGAATCCAGCAACACATCAAAGAAATTATACACCATGACCAAATAGGTTTTATCCCAGGATCTCAAGCCTGGTTCAACATATGAAAATCTATAAATGTAATTCATCACATAAACAAATTAAAAAACAAAGACCATATGATTCTCTCAATTGATGCAAAAAAACTTTTGATAATATCCAGCATCCCTTCATGATCAGAACACTTAAGAAAATTGGTATAGAAGGGATATTTCTTAAACTGATAGAGGTCATCTATAGGAAACCCACAGCCAATATTGTATTGAATGGAGTTAAATTGAAATCATTTCCACTGAGATCAGGAACCTGGCAAGGTTGCTCATTGTCTCCATTGCTCTTTAACACTGTAGTGGAAGTTTTAGCCATCGCAATTAGGGATGAAATGGCGATTAATGGCATTCATATAGGATCAGAAAAGACTAAACTTTCACTTTTCGCAGATGATATGATTGTATATCTGGAAAACACCAGGGATTCAACTACAAAACTCCTAGAAGTGATCTTGGAAAATAGCAGTTTCTCAGTTTACAAAATCAACACTCATAAATCTATAGCCTTTATATATACCAACAGTAGCCAAGCTGAAGAAACAGTCAAGGACTCTATTCCATTCACAGTAATGCCAAAGAAGATGAAATATTTGGGAGTTTACCTAACAAAGAATGTCAAAGACCTTTATAAAGAGAACTATGAAACTCTAAGGAAAGAAATAGCTGAAAATGTTAACAAATGGAAAAACATACCATGTTCATGGCTGGGAAGAATTAATATTGTTAAAATGACCATTCTACCCCAAAGCAATATATAATTTTAATGCAATCCCTATTAAAGCTCCACTGTCATACTTTAAAGATCTTGAAAAAATAATGCTTTATTTTACATGGAATCAGAAAAAAACCTCGAATAGCCAAAACACGCTAAGGAATAAAAAGAAAGCAGGAGGAATCATGCTACCAGACCTCAGATTATACTATAAATCGATAGTGATTAAAACCGCATGATACTGGCACAAAAACAGAGAGGTAGATGTATGGAACAGAACAGAGAACCAAGAAATTAACCCAGCTACTTACCATTACCTGATTGAGTGGGGGAAAAGATTCCCTATTTAACAAATGGTGCTGGGCAAACTGGCTGGTGACCCGCAGAAGACTGAAACTGGATCCACACCTTTCACCACTAAGATAGACTCTCACTGGATTAAAGATTTAAACTTAAGACATGAAACTATAAAAATACTAGAAGAAAGTTTAGGGAAAACACTTGAAGAAATCGGTCTGGGCAAAAATTTTATGAAGAGGACCCGCCAGGGAATTGAAGCAACTTCAAAAATACACTACTGGGACCTCATCAAATTAAAAAGCTTCTGCATAGCCAAAAGCACAGTAGGTAAAGCAAGTAGACAGCCCACAGAATGGGAGAAGATATTTGCTGATTATGTCTCTGACAAAGGTTTAATAACCAGAATCCACAGAAAACTCAAACGTATTAGCAAGAAGAGAACAAGTGATCCCCTCTGGGGGACGGGGGGGCGGCAAGGGACTTGAAGAGAGACTTCTCTGAAGAAGACAGGCACATGGCCTACAAACATATGAAAAAATGGTCACCATCCTTAATCATCAGAGAAATGCAAATCAAAACTACTTTGAGATATCATCTAACACTAGTAAGATTAGCCCATATCAAAAAATCCCCAAATCACAGATGCTGGCATGATTGTGGATGAAAGGGAACACTTCTACACTTCTGGTGGGATTGCAAACTAATACGTTCCTTTGGAAAGACATCTAGAGAACACTTAAAGAACTAAAAATAAACCTGCCATTTGATCCTGTAGTTCCTCTATTAGGCATATATCCAGAAGACCAAAAATCACACTACAATAAAGATATTTGCATCAGAATGTTCATTGTAGCCCAATTCATAATTCCTAGGTCATGGAAGAAGCCCAAGAGCCCATTGATCCATAAATGGATCAATAAATAGTGGTACATGTACACCATGGAATACTATGCAGCCATTAAGAAAGATGGAGACTTTACCTCCTTCATGTTTACATGCATGGATCTGGAAAATATTCTTCTTAGCAAAGTCTCCTAAGAATGGAAGAAAATGTATCCAATGTAATCAGCCCACTATGAAACTAATTTATAGCTTTCATAGGAAACCTATAACCCAATTTTAGCCCGAGAATATGGGGAGAGGGGAGAGGAAGGGGAGGGGAGGGTTGAGGGTGTGTGGAGGGAGGATGATTGGTGGGATCACGCCTATGGTTCATCCTATAAGGGTACATGTGAATCTCTCTAAATGTGGAATATAAATGTCTTAACACAATAACTAAGAAAAGACATGGAGGCTATGTTAACCAGTTGGATGAAAGTATTTCAAATTGTATACAGAAACAGTACACTGTAGCCCATGGTAGTATTAAAGTACACTGCTTTTATTTAATAAAAAATTAAAAAGAAAAATAAGACAATAGCAAATAGAACTCAATGACATAAAAAAAAAAAATTATATGCCATGATCAAGTTGGTTTTATCCCAGGGTTGCAAGTTTGGTTCAATATACATAAATCTATAAATATAATACACCACACAAATAAAATAAAAAACAAAGATTGCATGATTCTGTCAATTGATACAGAAAAAGTTTTTGATAATATCCAGCATCCTTTCAAGATCAGAGCAGTTTAACAGGGGTCCTCAAAATTTTTAAACAGGGGGCCAGTTCACTGTCCCTCAGACTGTTGGAGGGCTAAACTGTGGGCCCCAGGATGAGTTGGCTGCTAAGCAGGACAGGCAATGGTGACAAAAACACCTGGGGGGCTGGATAAATGTCCTAGGTGGGCCTCATGTGGCCCATGGGCCATAGTTTGAGGATGCCTGCCTTAGAAAATAGGCTTAGAGGGGTCATTTCTTAAACTGATAGAGGTCATCTGCAGCATACCCACAGCCAGTATCATATTAAATGGAGTAAAATTGAAAGCATTTTCTCTCAGATCTGGAACTAGACAAGGATGCCCCTTGTCACCACTGCTATTCAATATAGTACTTGAAGTCCTAGCCATCACAATCAGGCAAGAGAAGGGATTCAAGGGTAGTTATATAGGGTCAGAGGAGGTCAAACTCTCACTCTTCACAGATGACATGATTTTGTACCTGGAAACTCCCACGGACTCAAGTATAAAGCTCTTAGAAGTGATCAAGGAATATAGCAGTATCTTAAGTTACAAAATCAATACTTACAAATCAGTAGCTTATATCACCAATAGTCAAGACAAAAGTATAGTCAAGGAATGTATTCCTTTTACAGTAGTGCCAAAGAAAATGAAACAAAGGATGTAAAAGATTTCTATAAAGAGAATTATGACACTCTGAGAAAAGAAATAGCTGAAAATGTTAACAAATGGACAAACATACCATGCTCATGGCTGGGAAGCATCAACATTGTTAAAATGTCCATACCCAAAACCATCCTCAGATTTAATGTATTCCTTGTCAAAGCACCAATGTCATACTTTAAAGAACTTGAAAAAACAATATTTTGTTTTATATGGAATCAGAAAAAACCTTGAATAGCCAATACATTACTTAGAAATAAAAACAAATCCTTAGGCATCATGTTACCAGACTTTAGATTACACTATAAATCTATAGTGATCAAAAAAGCATGGTACTAGTACAAAAATAGAGATGCTTATATATGGGACAGAATAGACAATCTAGAGATGAACCCAGTCCCATATCCTCATCTGATCTATGATAAGCATCACAGGACATCTATAAGTACTCACTTCCCTAAAGAAGCACTCACTCTCCCCTCATCAATCTCTGTTCTCTTATCCTGTCTTATTTTTCCCCATAGCAGTTGTGAAAACAGGTCATCATATATTTATGATCTGCCTCTGTTTATTGTCTGTCTCTCTCACATGAAGGTAAGCTCCATTGTATCTGCCCCTTCCTTTTTGGAGTTCAGAAGAGCACTTGGCAAAGAGCAGGTGATCAGTAATATGCACTGAATGAAGGAATTGACCTCCTGCTCAATGCACAGCCTGCAAAGGAACAAAGACTTTGAAAACATACCATGTTTTCAAGCATCAAGTTTTGGCTAGTGAGGGGGCTGGAGAAGGGAGGTGTAGTTTGGGCTCCAACTCCTGATTGCCTCCATCCAGTATCTGGTCCATGCTGCAGGTAATCCTTTTTCCAGTTTCCTCAAAAACTGCAATCAAAAATTACTGACAGCAAACATTTGTAGGTTTAGCTGACTTTGGTGAACATTTCCTGGAGAAGGAGGAAAGGAAAAGAAAACAATTTAGAGCAAACAATAGTCATTCTTAAAATGCTGTCTTCTCCTCACCAGAAGTTCATGCATCCCAGCAACTCTCCAACTTTCTAGTGCCTCCTGGTCCTCCTTTCCCTCTCTGCTTCTGTCTGCCACTTTCTTTGTTCCTTTAGAAGAAAATAGAACATCCCCCTTCACCTCACAGAGTAGGTTTTTCTTCTTTCAAAGCTATGGCTTCTGTCAACAGCCAGGCCCTGGGGTGAGGCTGGGGAGTGCCTTCTGTCATAGACATTTCTGAGAACACCTTTCCAAAGACTGTTCTTTCCCTGAGAATCCTGGGGCCAGTCCTTAATATATTCTTAACCTCATTACCTTTACTTTTCTGTATTTTCTATTAGAGAAAGAAATTAAGGTCAAAGAAATTATTCTGTCAAGTTCACAAACACAAAAGAAAAGTCATGCAGGTCTCAGAACTTTCTTCCAGAAAAATTAATCCTTGCAGAACATAGACATGTTTTTGTCTCCTTGGGTAACAAATTGAATTTTTTTCATTTTCTGAGTCTTTGTTAATTTGGTATAGGAAAAAATAGCATCTTTCTTTAAACTGTCTATATGTTATCATTTTTTATATTTGTTTTAATATCTTTATGCAATTAGTTGAAATAGTCCTTCTCCAAAAAGTGCACAATAGAAAACCCTTGAATGTACCAATTACTTTCCTTCTCTCTATTTCAGTCACTGTGTGAACACTCTATTTTATCAGCTCTATCATGCATGTTTTCACACTTAACATCTCACTTTGATGGTGTGCAGTTGGTTCTACTCATCCCGAGTCTGCAATTTTAAATGTATTGAAAAAGATCATAGTATAGTTTGACTCTGGAATAAAAAGATTTGGGGTACAGAGAAACAAAACAGTAGGGCATGATTTCTGATATTGATAAAGCAAATATCCACTGCTGGAAAAATAATCACAATTCTGTCTATTTGAAAAGCAACAACCAAACACTTTATGGGACTTCAGAAAAGGAGACCCCCTAAGTAGATGAAGCTTCACTCCCTCCTCCCACACCCTACAAAAGGATCACCTCTCACATGCCAGCCAGCACAGCTGGAGAAGATGTGGCCAAATAGCTGGGAATACAGAAACAAAAGTCAACGCCAAAGATAGTGATTGCACAATATAAAGGATAGTTTAATTGGCAGCATTATATTCTTTTCTTAATGAGGTTCCTTACAATTGACAGAATTTTAGAGTTGAAGACACACTTCATTATTATATTAATCATTAAAAGTTATAAATGTTTTG
>CAUYTI010097831.1:0-17890 GCA_963575145.1 Galago senegalensis
TCAGCTATTTCTTTTCTTAGAGTTTCATAGTTCTCTTTATAGAGATCTTTCCTCTTTCATGATTACATGGATGGAGCTGGAACATATTCTTCTTAGCAAAGTATCTCAAGAATGGAAGAAAAAGTATCCAATGTACTCAGCTCTAATATGAAACCAATTTATAAAGACCCATACTTCCATAGGAAAGCTATAACCCAACTATAGCCCAAGATGAAGGGGAAAGAGGAGAAGGAGGGGAGGAGAGGGGAAGGGAAGGATGGGTGGAGGAGGGAGGATAATTGGTGGGACCACACCTATGGTGCATTTTACAAGGGTACATGTTAGATCTACTAAGTGTAGAATATAAATGTCTTAACACAATAAGAAAATGAGGTGAACCAGTTTGATCAAAGTGTTTCAAAATGTACATAAAACCAGCACATTGTACCCCATAATTGCATTAATGTACACAGCTATGATTTAATAAAAAAAAATCTTTTAAAACCAGAATTACAACAACAACAAAAAATACACTCACACAGAATGGACTATTATTCAAGAACCAAGTAAGAATGAAGAGAATAATGCTACGCTAACAGGACTTTGTAGGAATTAATATTTGGGTTATTTAGTGCTTTTTTCTTTCACACAAACTTTTTTTCTTTGGACACAAACTTTTATGACAATATTCAACAGATATTTACTAAGTGTCCACTACGTAGGGTTTGATAAGTACAGGTGATCAGATTTGGTACTTATCCTCAAGGACTTTAAAGTATGATGAACACACAATACATAAACAACCAAGAAAAAGGAAGACACTGTGCAGTGGGATGTTCTAGGGATAAGAAAGGCTAAAATAAGTGCAGGAATTTGTCTGGAACAGACTAATTTTTAAGTACTACACTGCACTCTCCTTACATAGTAAAAGGGACTAAGATCCTTTCGTAGCTTACTACTTTTGTAAGAAGTATGCTGGGAAAAGATTAGACTGGTGAACAGTTCTAATTTAACTTTGGACACTGTTAGCTACAGTATGCACACGAGCTTAGATAAGCAGAAGATTATATTTGTAAGTATTTTCTCAAAATTAAAATAAAAACATAAGGATCATTCATCACTGCCATGGAATATTCATCTGTGGTAGCATGCTATAACCTAGTAATAAAATTTCCTGAAGAGAAATGAACAAATTGATTATTCAATTCAATAATCTTAGAATAGCCAGTTTGGTAAATAGAATCAATTCAAATTGGTAAACCATTCAAATCTATGTCTCAAACATAATAAGTGATGGTTATTTAAGTTCTTTAGTCATTTACTTTACATCATGTTCATTTCCTGGTAACAATAAGCTTCTCAGATTAAAGTAGGATGGGCTAGACGCTGTCTTTACAACTTCTAAGAGGATCTTCAGAAGTCTGTTACTAGCTTTCTGGAAGACAGAGTCTTCCCTGCCCCAGTGGCCCTCTGAAAATCTCTATAGCTCCAACTGGAAACCAGTGGGCTCTAGTTTGACCCTACTATCTGACAGTTGGGAAAACTGTACAAAGTCCTGGGAGACTTAAGAGATTTGCCCACGGTCACAGTGAACCAGAAAAAAACCCAAGGCCTTCTGATTTCTAAGTCATCTTTCTTTCTAAAACCACACTGCAAGAAATGAGATTTGGTCTTTCGACCCCCCCATGGAGGAGGTGAGCATTCTATCACTGAACCATCACAGTGCAAAATCAAAGGAAATTTTCTTTCAGCATAACTGATCTAATACTCACTCAGGTTCAAATGATTTCACACTGGCTCAAAATCTCCCTTTAATTTCATAAACAAGTTGGCCTTTTATGAGCAAACAAATATTAGCAAATCAATTATTCATTTTTTTGAGTGTTCACAAGTCCATACATGTTTAAAATCTAAACAAGTTCAGACTTGAAGGCTGAAGACAGATTACAAGTGTTAAAAGAGAAAGTCATATACACAATCTGAAAAGCAGAAATCACTTCATAATCAGATCAAGAAAAATTTTTGTTATATTAAATAAAACATAAATATTTCAAAAAGATACTTTAGTTTTTAATAGTAATGTTTCCACTAAAAATAAGATGGGATGTCATCAAAAATTCTTAAATATGGAGTACAGTATTAGTATATTAAAGCTAGTATTTTTTTTAAGGTTTAAGGAAAAAATTGAAAGTTTTAAATTGTAAACTCAAATATATCCTTTAAGGTGCAAGATGGGTCTAATAAGTGTCCCTCAATGATATTAGTGGCTATCTTAATTTTATTAGTAACCCTAAAACACCATTGTTAAACATAAAGATTGAGTTCATTAAATGGATGTGTGCATTATAACCAATGATGCTAATCCCAGCAAAATTATCTCTGCTACAATATTCTATATACTATATTTGTCAACTGTATATTCAATTTTTCCTTTTGAATCTTAATTATTATTCTTTCAGAATTGGTCAACAGTTAAATAATTAAAATTTTAAAAGGCAACGTTGTTCAAATATACCTAAGGTGATTTTAAGCAAAGTATGTGTATTAAGTACTATGACTTTATCTTGACTTGAGTTGAATTCTCTAGAGCTTCTTGCCACAAAGCAGAGTGCATAGAGAAATTACTCAATTTTTGTAAAACTGAACTGATAAAATTGCTTACAATGAACAATTCTATTATTGGATATCTTAAAATACTATATAGACATACTTCATCAATATTGGCAGATTTAGATATGACTATGCAAGAAAGTACTAGTGCATCAGATGTTTTTTTAGGTCTACTTTTTCTCAGAAAATGAACATAAACATAATCCTCTGTGCTTGAGTTAAAATTACCAACTATGAGGACATTGCTTTGGAAATGGGTCCACTGTCTTAAGAAATGATGTTTGCTCAATATTTCAGCAATTGTTTTGAGAAGTATCTAAGAGAACTGCTAACAAAAAGGCACAAAGTATTTTTGTAATCTACAGAAAATTCCTCAGAACATCTTTTGAATATGGGAATCAACCTGGTCTTAGGTCTTATCAGTAGAGCAGCACAATGTGTGATGACAGCCCTACGACACCCACCCTCTTGCAAATGCTATACCGTAACAGTGTTTGAGGAGAATGCCTCTAATGTATTTGTGTTTAGAGGTCTAGTTGTTGGAAAATATTTGAATATCTTCCCTTTTATAATTTCAACACATAGCAAAGTGCCGCCAACTCAGCAAGATGAGTTGAAGATGATTGTTTCTAAAGCATATAAAACTAGTACCTCCTGTGTGTTCCTCATGGACACTTGACTTTATAGAAGCCTCTGCTTCTGATCTCCACATCAGGCTGGCAGACGACTGGCCTTTACCAGATCTGTCTAGAATCCCAAGAACATGGCGACCAATTGTTTCTTCCACAGCTGCTGTTGTCTTTACAACCTCTAAAAGGATCTTCAGAAGTCTGTTATTAGCTTTCTGGAGTGCATACCTATAAAAAAAAATTTATTAAAATGGTTAATTTTTTTAAAGCACACAGCATTGTATGTTATACAAAGAATGTACTACAAAATATTTTATGAAAAATAGCATATGATCCTCTTTATTAAAATAGTATGTAATAGCACTTGTAACAAAATTCTTCTTGTTTTTGGCTTATTTTATAACTATATTATAAAATGATTTGTTTACTTCTAAAACTTTTGGCCAATCAGTTTAACTACATCATTTTTTTAAAAATGTGCAGCATTTAATTGACCTGAAAGAAATCAAATAACTCAACTTTTAAGTTAGTAATCAGGTTAGAAGAAAATTTTATAAAAATTTAAGTTTTTATTAAACTCAAAAAATAAATATAAAATATAAAAAAGAAAAAATTTAAGTTTTTATTAAAAAGTATAGTACCACCAAAGCATTTGCAAGTTATTGAGCTGGTTATACTGTTCATGGTTATTCAAATCTGTTTGGCACATTTAATTTTTTTATGTATCAAACATAAAAACAAATTTTAAAACATAATTTTAAAATCTCACCAGAATAAAATACGTGGTTGTATTTTTACAGCTTAATGGTGATGAATTGGACACTTAAATTATAAAAAGTGATAGGCAGAGAGAGACCTGTTTTTAAAAAGGTCGATAGTGAAATCTCACTGTCTGCCAACACCAGAGAGATATCACAGGTCGTTTTATATTACTTCTGATCCAGAGACAGAACTGTCTCAAGTTACACCACACTCATTTCACATAGTAGAAGAAATCTATTTTCAACTAAACAGAATTAATGTTATGTCTCTTTTTGAAAATACATTCTTATTTTTTAAAAATTAGAAAGTCCTACTAGCTACCCACCAAAAAACCTCAGCACTCAATTAGTGCAACATTGTAATTGCTGTATTTCTAGACTTTCTACCTGTTTCGTAAACATGTATTTTTTAAAAATAAAATCATTCTGAACATGGTATTTTTGTACATTTTCTTTTCACCTTAACATGAACATTTTGCTTCTCATGAAAGGTACTTGCATAAGTGATGATTCCGAGAATTCCCTGATTAGTTTTCTAAAGAACTAAATAACTCTCTTGTCCTAACAGTAATGTTAGCTCAACAAAGGTACTAAATCAGCAAACTTCACACTTTACAAATGTAGACAAAATCAGAGACTACTGTGGTAAAAATCCTCTGCCTTAAGACAGTTAACTCCACACTGTAGATGACTAACAATCAGGTTAAGGATATCTGTTGTCACAGGCACATGACACATCTATTTTAAGACAGATAATAAATGGAGAAGTTTTCCTTTCCTATTTGTCAAGTGAAATAGTTCTATTTTTGTACTCAGATCAAGTTCTCAGCTTATATAATCAAGAATACTAAAAATATAACTCTAAATAATTTTGTTAGAAGGAAGTCAAACGTTCTATTTTCTGAACTTTTTCTGGGGTTTCATTCAAGCCTCAAGCCCTAAGCCCTAGAGTAAGAATGATGTAAAAATATTTCTACTTAGAAAAATGGTTAAAGTTAATATGATGGTAAAAAAAAGTAAAGAATACTCATCTTATCAGCACTCACTATCAAATTTCCTAAAAACTAAATACTGTGTAATTTCCAATATATACCAATTAGAAATAAATAAATATAAAATAAACAAAATGTTTATTTTATATTGCCATGATAACTCTAATTTTCGTACACTGTCTTTCTTGTTTGAGTTCCATACTGACTGCGTTCCATACTGATGATCCAATGGGGAAGCCAAAATCTTAGGGGCCAAATTCCTCCATGCAAGCTGAGGAAGGAGGTTAGGAGGACACAAGAGGGTTGACAGTCACAGAGATTGGAAAAGGAGGAAATTAAGTTAGTAAATGATAGTTTTAACTTAAAGAAATTACCTTCATTTGAACAAAATAAATTTAAAAATATTGTGCTTTAAGTCCTTAATATTAATGTGGGCTAACTATTCTCATTTAATACTTTACAGTCACCTCTGAAAATCAAAATAAGGAGAAGCTTTATTAACATCGGGTAATTTTTTCCTTTATAAAACTAGGCTATGGATTAAAAGTTATTATGTTATGCAGTGAATGAAAGAAGCTAAATGTGAAATATTTACAGTTATAATAACTTTTTTCCTCAGCATAAACAAACTACGGGATAGCTTACACTGAGTCCATGTTCATACAGTGAAGGTATAAAATAAGGAAAGAGAAGGACTAAAGTGGACAAGTAGAATTGTGTTTTTAGCTACAAAATGGCATATAAGAATAAAATTAATCCAGAAAGTTTCAATATCCAAATACCTTAACATTTAAAGTATGTGATTAATATCCACTCAAAAATTACATTATATATAAAAGATTTGTTAAAAAAAGAGATCAAACATTGATAATCCTTTATATACTACACATACACGGACATGTTGAGTACACATATAGTATGAGGATTGTTAAGACAAAGTATAAACATACGAGATAAAAATAAGGACAAATAAAATTTATTACATTGAAACAACCATTTTAGTTTACTTTGGTCATCTGGTATACCTTTCATTGGACAGAATATCAGGAGGCACATCTTCAGGTTTTCTGTCCAATTCCTTTTCTTTAAATGTCTGTTCCTCGACTTCCTCTTGGTTTTCACTTTCATTCTGTTTAAGTTTGTGTAAAGGTAGAGAGGAGAAGACAGAAAGAAAACCTGTCATCTTGGAAGTAGCATGTCATTCTTCTATATTGGCATAAGGTAAAACAGAAACTCCTTTGCACAAAATTGATACTGTTCAAAATAATATTTAACTACATCTTATCGGGAGATTAGCATTATCTAAAAAAGATAAAACATTCTAGTACACAGATGAAAAAAATTTTAATGAGTTCAAACTAATGCATGCTATAGTGCAACAATAAACTTTGTTAGCTTGCTGCTTGGGGAAACAACAGCTGCTGCTATAGCAACGCCAGATTCAAATTACCCTAAATGGAACAGAAGATATTTTGACTCCACCTACCTTCCCTGGAAGCAATCACAAATATGTTAAGTTCAATACATATAAAAAACAAAAACAAAAAAAAACAAAAAAAACAACAACTCACACCATGAACAAAGACAAACACATCCTACTGAATTGTTGATCCAGGGCTCCTAAGTGGGCCAAAGTCCATACTACCTGTGTTTGCGTACTGCTGTTGCGCAGCTCACAACACAGCTTCTCTCTTCCAGCTAAAGACAGCTGCTTTAGTGCTTCCAGCTCCTCTAAAAGCACCCTCTCTCTCTCTGAAACCAGGTTTTCATTATCTATGGAAGATCTCTAAATAAGAAAAAAGGTCATGAGAGAATATTGTTTGCGATAGAAGAAGAGAGCAGAAACATTAAGCAGATTTCTTTTAACCCCTGGGACCAACAGGCCCTGGTGCTACTTGTGATTTATATTCCACTACAAGGGGTTAAAAGCACGTAAAAAGTTCAATGCAAAAATTGAAACTTTTCAAAATATCTAATTAAGCCTAATCAGAAATTTGTGCAAGTCAATTAATGTGTTTTTTTTTTTTTTCCTTTTTGAGACTGAGTCTCACTCTGTCACCCTGGTAGAGTGCCATAGTGTTGTCATAGCTCACAGCAACCTCCAACTCTTGGACTTGAGTGATCCTCTTGCTTCAGCCTCCTGAGTAGCTGGGATTACAGGTGTCTGCCATGACACTCAGTAATTTTTTATTTTTAGGAGAGATGGGGTCTCGCTCTGCTCAGGCTGGTCTGAAACTCCTGAGCTCAAGCAATCCACCCACCTCACTCGGCCTCCCAGAGTGCTAGGATTACATCTGTAAGCTACCATGCCAGGCCTCAATTAATATTTTAATGTCAATTTTGCATTGAAATATTAAGAAGTTTGAATTTACAAAATGCAATGAAGAAAAGCAAAATTAGTTTTTCAAAAAGGTGTTTCATGCTCAACTCCCAATTTTCATATTAATTTATACTTGAAGAAATATATATATAAACAATTCTTCATTTCATATGCCTGTTTTTATCTTTAGTTTTCAATATATTTGTTTTCAAAAATCTTTTACATGAATATTTCTTGCTTTTCTGCAATGATTTTGTGAGTATTATTTTATATAGCTATTGATAAGAATCCAGTTCCCACATACCAAGTAGTATTTAAATTTAGTTAAGAAGGGGATTAAGAACATTATATGAATTTGCATTTCTCAAATCAAGAAGAGATGTTTCCATGGAGAAAGTTCCAGAAACATACTACTTCATCAGTTTTCCATTCATGATTAAAAAGATGAATTAAAGATAGATAAAGGTAAACCTCAGAGATGCTAACTGGTAGACTCACAAAACTATCAATGAATACAGGAATACTGAATAATAGCAAGTGGAGCACCATACTGGAGCACCTCCGCACAAAGCAAGTCCACATTTTCGAAGAGCTTTTGCTGTATATGGTCAATGAAATGACTTTAAAAAAAATTAACCCTGCAGCCACTTTTCCAGTGCCTGAAAAGCTAGTTAAATAAAATGATAGAGAGCCAATGCACACTTCAAGACTGAATTAGGTGCTCTTAATTAGAGTGTGTCCTGATGTTAAAAATATTGCAGTTTATTTAGATCTTGGCAAAAATTTTTTTTTTTTTTTAAAGCAGAGTCTCAGCTTTGTTGCCCTGAGTAGAGCCCTGTGGCATCACAGCTCACAGCAACCTCAAACTCATGGGCTCAAGTGATTCTCTTGCGCCAGCCTCCTGAAAAGCTGGGACTACAGGTGCCTGCCACAACTCCCAGCTATTTTTAGAAATGGGGGTCTCACTCTGACTCTGGCTGGTCTTAAACCTGTGAGCTCAGGCAATCCACCCGTGTTGGCCTCCCAGGGCTAAGATTATAGAATAAAAAGACTTTTTTAAAAGCTACACGAAGAATACCGCTACTTTAATTGAGGAGAAAAGGAAGTCTAAGTCCTATACCTGGGCTAATTGTCTATTAAGTCTCTTAATCTCTTCCTGTAACTGCTCCTGGTCCTCTCGCTGTCGCTCCATCTGCCGCATGTGTGCCTGCCTTAACAGTTCTGTTGCCTGTTGATGTTCTTCATATTGTCGTACAAGCTCCTGCCTCATATCTTCCAGCTGCTCTTCATTTACTGTTAGCCGTCTAGAAGGATCCATGCTTGGCATCGTGATTTCATCACGGATCTTTAATAGTAAAAAGAAAAAAAATTCAACCACAACACATTTTGTGGAAAGCTGCCAGCATTGATATTTAAATTTTCTAAAAGGTATTCTTCTTAATTATAATTCCAAAATGATATGGAGTTAGTTTATTGTTATTATGTGTTATTTTCCAGAAGTAAGAGAACTATTTATCAATTAACTTAGACTAATCTAATTCTAAGAGAGGAGAAGAAAAAATAAAGACATCCTAGATCTGTCTACTCTGAATGAAGCTATAACTCTATTATTCTTCTTGACATTTTATGATGGAAAAATAATATAAATGGAGTATTTCTATTTTAAAATTAAGTTTATGAAACAAGAAATTTTTCCTATGTAATTTATAGTGTGCAGTGGTTATCACAGTGCTACAGAAAATAGCTTGATAAAAAATAATTTTCAATAAATTTTGTTTGGAAATAAAGGCTTTCCAGTTCTCATACTTATAAGAAATCAACTCCTCATCTAGTTCTATGAGTACTTCAATTTCTGAAGAGAAATTAAACAAATGATTCTGCCGTCAGGAGTTGCTGGCAAATTAAAGAGGTTTTCATGAACATGTCACAAATTTGGCATCCCATAATGAGCTGATAGAATAAACCTCTGAATAAGACATAACCTATCCTGAACATTAATAAAAAATTTTAATTTGCATAATATTAAAATAAATAGGATTTATTAAACTTTCTGTAAAAGGCAGCAAATCATTGACATATAGACACAGAACAGACTTTCCATTAATGAATAAAGTAAAGGAAAAGAGAATTGGTATAAAGACAGTAAAATGCTTTAATCTGTCTTCTTAAATAGGTAGGTATTTCCCTGTAGTGTTGTTATATTTAATTAGGCAAATCATTTATTTACAGACATTGCTATACTGTTGTATAATTAATTTTGAATTGGTTGAAAAAACTGAGGTAGATAAAACTTACAATGAGAGGTACCATGTACAATGTATTTAAGATAAACCAGAATACTATGAACCAGACTTGTTTTATTTAATATTAAATCAATTATCCATATTTATTATAATTAATAAAACATTAATAATGTGAATTATAAGACTGAATTTGATACTTTCCTCCTCTATTAAGCAGCACTAACTGATAATATTTTACAGAGAAGGAAGTCATACTTTTTTATGTCTTTAATATTAAGGAGGCATACTTACAGATTCTCTGACTATAAATGTTTTATCTTTGGAGAGTATTTCTTCTGAAATAGTCAGTTCATGGTCCTTTGATTCCAGCATATCATCAGGATCATCATTATTTGATAACAGAACTTCCTTTCCATCTTCTCCTAACTCCTTACTAAGTGGTTTAAATTCTTCTTTAAACTTCACATCCATTGCCTCAAAAGTCTGAAAACCAACTTGACCCTGCGATAATTTCATCACATTAAAATAAAGTGGTTCTTCCTGCTTGCAGAGAGGATGTACTTGTTTTGGTGATGCAGTGTTTTCTTTACCCCCAGATATTCTAGATAGTTCAGTTTGTTGAGCAAATGCTATGCTCATTGATACAATGACCTAAGAAATAAGGCAAAGAGAAAAGGATTAGATTTATAAATACTAGCAGGAATTTAAAAAGTCACTACTCAAAATTGTATGAATTAGGAAAAAAGCATGGCCTCAGTAATTAGCAACTCCATTCTTCTAGTTACTCAGGTCAAATAACCTAGGTGAGCTCTTACCCACTTCTGTATTTCTTCCTACTATAGCCAGTTAACATTTGCCATGGAGATACATCTGCCTGGGATTTCACAATATTTCACCAAACAAGTCCCATGAATGTAGGGGTTACAGGACTGAATCAAACTATTCTCCAGCTCAGCACAGCTAATAGCTGGTGTAAGCAGCCTTCATGATTTCTGGTCAAGTCTCCTTTCCACCTCTTAGGGACATCTGGCAATTCTTGACTTTTCTCTTTCTCTTCTGACTTTCTCTTTTCTACTGGCCTGAAGATAAAGGTCCCCAAGCTAATTATCTCCACTCCTTCACTTCTTTCAAGATTCTCCTCTCATGTCACTTTGAAAGTGAAGCCTTCCATGATGATCCCATATAAAGCAACGCCATCTCACTCCCCATGGATACCTAGTCTTTATTCCCCTGTTCGGTTTTTCTTCACAGTACTTATCACCACCACTAAGGTGTCTAACTGTACCAACTAGAATGTAAGGTCTATAGGAGCAAAGCTTTCATTTTCTCTTTTCTCTCCTACACTTCAGCACCCAGAACACTGCCTAATAGTGAAATGTAAACAAATGTTTATTTTCAGTGGTATGCATCCAAATCACAGGAGAAATCTAATGTCCTTTACATTGGGAATCAATGTACTCCTTTTTTTTTTAATTATTGTTGAGGACTCATTGAGGGTACAGAGAATCAGGTTACACTGATTGCTTTTGTTAGATAAGGACCCTGTTATAATTGTGTCCCACCCCCAAAGGTATACTCACCTTGTCCCCCCACCCCTCCCTTCTTCCCTATTTCAGCTCTCCCCATCCCCCACACCCCACCGTGTACTAGGACCTTAATTGTCCTCATATCAGAATTGAGTACATAGGATTCTTATTTCTCCATTCTTGTGATGCTTTACTAAGAATAATGTGTTCCACATCCATCCAGGTTTATACAAAAGATGTAAAGTCTCCATCTTTTTTAGTAGCTGAATAGTATTCCATGTTGTACATATATCACAGCTTGTTAATCTATTCCTGAGTTGGTGGGCATTTAGGCTTGTTTCCACATTTTGGTCATTGTAAATTGAGCTGCAATAAACAGTCTAGAGCAAGTGTCCCTATGGTAAAAGGATTTTTTGTCTTCTGGGTAGATGCCCAGCAACAGGATTGCAGGATCAAATGGGAGGTCTAATTTGAGACCTTTGAGGGTTCTCCATACTGCCTTCCAAAAAGGTTGTATATTAGTTTGCAGTCCCACTGGCAGTGTAAATATGATTCAAAGTATGCAAATATCCTTTTCCAATGTGTAGGTTTCTGCTTGCTTTGGCTGTTGTCACCTTAACTATACAGAAGCTTTCAGTTTCATTAAGTCCTATTTGTTTAGTTTTGTTGTTTTTGCGATTACTACAGAAGTCTTCCTCATAAAGTCCTTCCCTAGGCCGACAGCTTCCAGTGTTTTCCCTACACTTTGAAGATTTTAATTGTTTTGTGCCTTAGATTTAGTCTTTTATCCATCTTGAATCAATTTTTTTGAGTGGAGAAAGGTATGGGTCCAGTTTCAGTCTTTACACGTGGATATCCAGTTCCCCCAGCACCATTTATTGAATAGGGATTCTTTCCCCCAGTGTGTGTTCTTGTTTGGTTTATCAAACATTAAGTGGCTATAAAATATCTGTTTCATCTCCTGGTTCTCTGTTAGGTTCCAAATGTCTATGTCTCTATTTTTGTGCCAATATCATGCTGTTCTGTCACTATGGCCTTATAGTACAGAGCCTAAAGTCCGGTATGCTTTGTTTTTATTACTAAGAATTGCCTTGGCTACCATGGGGTTTTTTGGTTCCATATAAAATGAAAAATTATTTTTTCCAAGTCCTGAAAGTATCATGTTGGTATTTTAATAGGGATGGCACTAAATCTGTAGATTGATTTGGGAAGTAAAGACATTTTAACAATGTTGATTCTTCCCAGCCATGAACATGGTATGTTCTTCCATTTGTTAATATCTTTTGCTATTTCTTTTCTTAGGGGTTCGTATTTTTCTTTATAGAGGTCCTTCACCTCTTTTGTGAGGTATATTCCTAGATATTTCACTTTCTTTGAAGCTACTAATAAGGGCATTATGTCTCTGATTTCCTTCTCAGCTTAGCTGTTATTGGCATACACAAAGGCTACTGATTTGTGGACATTGATTTTGTATCCTGATCCGTTGCTGTATTTTTTGATCACTTCCAGGAGTCTTATGGTTGAGTCTTTGGGGTTCTCTAAATATCAAATCATATCATCAGCAAAGGAGAGTTTCACTTCCTCTGCCCCCATTTTGATGCCTTTAATTTCCTTCTCTTGCCTGATGGTATTGGCTAGAACTTCCAGCACTATGTTGAATGGTAGTGGTGATAAAGGACACCCCTCTCTTGTCCCAGATCTGAGTGGAAAAGCTTTCGATTTTACTCCATTCAGTGTAATATTAGCTGTGGGTTTGTCATAAATGGCTTTGATAAGTTTAAGGAATGTGCCACTAATGCCCATATTCTTCAGCGTTCTAATTAGGAAAGGATGTTGAACTTTATCAAATGCCTTTTCTGCACCTATTGAGAGAATCATATGGTCTTTGTCTTTGCTCCTGTTGATAAGGTGAATTATGTTTATGGATTTGTGTATGTTTAACCAGCCTTGCATCCCTGGGATGAATCCCACTTGATCGTGATGCATGACTTTTTAAATGATAAGCTGTAATCTACTGGCTAGGATTTTATTGAGAATTTTTGCATCTGTATTCATTAGTGAAATTGGTCTGAAGTTCTCCTATTTGTTTATTTTGAGACAGAGTCTCAAGCTGTTGTCCTGGGTAGAGTGTCATGGCATCACAGCTCACAGCAACCTCAAACTCTTGGGCTTAAGCCTCAAGAGTTGTCTTGCCTCAGCCTTCCAAGTAGCTGGGAGTACAGGCGACTGCCACAATGCCTGGCTATTTTTTTTTTTTTTTGTAGTTGCCATCGCTGTTTTTTAGTTGTCCCGGTTCGAACCTGCCAGCGTCGAGTGTATGTGGCCAGTGCCCTACCCACTGAGCTACGGGTGCCGCCCTGAAATTCTCCTTTCTAATTAGGTCTTTTCCTGGTTTTGGTATCAGGGTGATGGTTGCTTCATAGAACGTTTTGGGGAAGATTTCTTCCTCCTCAATTTTTTGGAATAATTTCTGCAATATGGGTATAAGCTCTTTTGGAATCATTACTCTTACTGGGCTTTTTCTATATAACTTATGCTTTTAGAAAAATGGTTCTCAATCTTATTCTAACATCGTATCTGAGGGGTAATAGAAGTAATCTGAGCATAATCCCAGCAGTATTGGGAACTAATGTCAATAACCTATATTATTATGGCCCAAGCTGGGCCATCAAATGTTGTCCCTTGGACCACAGTACCTTAGCTGTCTTTAGAATAGTTTTTACTGCATTTTGTTGCTTTGCTATCAGTTTGAATGAACGACACCTTACAAAACATCTTTAAGTTACCACTATTATTATAGTAATTGAAAATGTTACTTATTTATGAGTCTTTACTATGTATCAACTGCTCTGCTAGGTGCTTTATATGCATTAGCTCACTAACTCCCTACAAGAATTACTACTATTCCTATTATTCTCCTCTTTTAACATACAGCAAATACATTAAGAAGTCAACTAACTTTCCTAAGGTCACAAATCTAGAAAGACATAATAAAGTATAATATATCCAATATCAAACCTCACATTAATTACTATACTATGACTCCCTGATAGAACATTCCATTTGAGAAATCTATGTAAGAGCTACATGCAAGAGAAAACTTGCATTCCTCTAAGAACTAGACATTTGAGAGCCAGATATAAATGAAATGGTGTTTTACTTCAGTCTTCATAAACTAAACATTCAGCTCAGATGTAAGTAAACAAATCCTTATGGCCCAGAAATAATTCCCTAGGTCTTGACCTCTTTGTCTAACTTATGTTTTCCCTAATTTATTATGCATTTCCTTTATATCCTATCAATCAATTCTCCCCTTTAAAAATGTATATACTCCACTAGGATTGGTTATTGAACCAGATGACACATTATAAAAAAAATAAGTAGACAAACTCATAATTCAACAGTTCCAATATTAAAATCCAATCATAGGGCTATAACTCAGGGGTAGAGCATCTGATTGCAAAACCCTATCCAGGTGTACATATTTTGAAAAGGAATACAAAGACTAAGGAAATAGTACCATAATGGTACGCTAGGTTATATAGTTGATATTCTAGAGTTTTATATTTAGGAATTTAAAAGAATGACACTGGGTATAGCAGGTAAGGATATAGAGATGAGCAAAACTCGCACTGATAATCTCTACTGAGTTAGGAGCTAATGTTCAGTGGTAATCTTCCCTTAGCCCTTTAGTCATTATTGAACATTACAGGAAAAGTTCTTGACCGAAACTAGGCAAAGGTAATATATAAGGACCAACCACCTATTTTTCCCCCTCACTCTCTGCCACTTTTACGGAAGACCAAATTCTTTCACAGGTAACAAATATATAAAGATTTGTTTTGGTATTCTGAAAAGTTTCTAATTACTATTCCACATTGAGAGAAGAATGTTATTCTCAAAAATTCACAGAACATTTCACTGAAAGGCACTTGTAGTTGATACCATTATCTAACAACTTAAAGATATAATATGAATCAAAATTTATAACTAAAGTTAAGACCATGCTATCAATTAAAATTTATGTTTTTTGAAGGCTCAAGGGAAAACAAAATAGGATAATCTTCCAAATAAACTGTAAACTTACCTTAGCTACTTCTTCTTCTAATCGTTCTTGGTACTGTTTTTCCAGCAATTTAACTGTATTTGTTTCCTGTTTCACTCCAAATTCATCAGAAAACTAAATTAAAAAGCAAAATATGGCATTTATCATTTATCTACACTAATTATATACCATTTATTTTTAAACTTCCACTCTCAAAATATCACTATTTCTTAGAGAACTTTAGGATAATTTCACAAAAACTAAGTGTCGGTCTTGTTTCTCTTTTTTTTTCTCTGCAGAAATTGTATTTTTTAAATTAAATCATGGCTGTGTATATTAATGCAATCATGGGGTACACTGTGCTGGTTTTATATACAATTTGAAATATTTTCACCAAACTGGTTAACATAGCCTACATGGCATTTTCTTAGTTATTGTGTTAAGACATTTATATTCTACATTTAGAAAGATTCACATGTACCCTTGTAAGATGGACCAAGGTGTGGTCCCACCAATCACCCTCCCTCCACCCATCCTCCTCACTCTCCTCCCTCCCCTTCTCCTCTTTCCTCATATTCTTGGGCTATAATTAGGTTATAGCTTTCATATGAAAGCTATAAATTAGTTTCATAGCAGGGCTGAGTACACTGGATACTTTTTCTTCCATTCTTGAGATACTGTGCTAACAAGAAGATGTTCCAGCTCTACCCACGTAAACTCAGTCTTATTTTTTAATTAAAAATAATTCTAGTGAGTAACTCTACTAAATAATCATACTTACCACCATGAACTTAATAATTAAAAAAGCAATGAAAAAAATATTTACCTATTCAACATTACTAACATATAGTTCTAGGGTGGGATAAGGATTATTAAATATAACTAATTAAATATACGTATATATTTCCATTTAATAAAATGTTAAATAGTAGTTATCTTTGCTCATGAAATCACAAGCAAATTTTCTTTTCTTTTTGGTGCTTATGAAGAGTATCCAATATTCTAGAACTACAAATAACTTTTATTAATTTGTAATAGAAAAAAAATCATAAACTTTATTTTTTTGAGACAGGGTCTCACCACTCCACCACATCATAGGCTCAAATAATGCACCTGCCTCAGCTTCCCAACTAGCTGAGACTAGAAGAGCATGACACTCTGCCCAGGTAATTAAAGAAAAGTTTTTGTAGAGACGGGGTATGGAGGTGTTTAGCTATGTTTCTCAGGCTGGTCTGAAACTTATAGCCCAGGCCTGAGCTACAATGCTCATCTTAAGGGCTTTTCAAAACTGTAAAGATGTTCTCAGTATGAAAATATTTATTTATTTACCAATTATGTAAATTTCATTCAAGCAAATATTCCATATGAGATGAATGTTGATGAATAAGGCTTGTGACTAACATCTCTCCCCTGTATCCAGAATGGAAGGCAATGACCTCTACTATAGCTGGGACTTAAGGGCTAAAAATCTACAAAGTAAACACCAGGGTTTTGCAGGTTTGAGAAAAGTTGTGGGTATGAGAAATTGGGAATAATACAATGCTAAGAAAAGGCAGAGGGTGGTTTAATTAGACGACTCCCACTGTAAAGACATAGATCTTTTATTTATCATACAGACCCTACTGGAAGAGGCCTAATCCATTATCCCAGCCCTAGCATTTGCATCCTGCGGATTCCTAAACACTAGAGATGGCCTGGTCCAACTTCCCACGGTGGGAAGAAAAAGCTATGCTTTCTTTTATGGGAATATATACAGCCCATAAATGTTATACAAAACAATGCAATTTTAAACTGTGACATATTTAGAAGAAAGATGCCTCAAATTTAACTTTCTCTGTGATTTTCCTAGGCTACAAAAATACACTTAGTTTATTTACATAGTTGGGTTTTTTATATAAGGTATTACCCTCTTATTTATTATGCTTATTTCTCAGCAACTACTTATTTGATAACTGGTAAATCGTATACAACAGTAATAGTAAGAAAAACTAAATCAGAGTTGGTAACATTTTAAAGATCAAAAATAAAATACCTCTATTGTACCATCGATATTCTCTTTTAGATGACTTCCAGGATACATTTTCCTCTGTGTATCAGATTCTGTAATTACCACTGAATCAATGGAGAAGCTATATATAAATAAAAGAGAGTGCAAGAATTAATGTGTGCTTTGCTGTTCATCCAAAATTGATGCTGTGCACAAAATGTATTCAAGGGCAGGGGAAACAAAAATTGATAAGGCAAGGGTTATGAGTACATAACTGAAATCATATTTTTAACTAATTTTTCTACTTAAAAGTAATACAACTGAATGATAGTATTTTAACAGATCACTAAATGAGTTACAGGCCATTTTAGAAAGTCTACTATAAATGTATGACATGAACCTATTTATAGGTACTAACATTTTTAAAAAGTTATCTGAGATACATTATTAAGAAAAAGTCTGTAAAATCTCACTTTTATTAAAAAACTTGTTTTAACATATACACATAAACGTAGCAAAAAGTCTGATTTTTTTCTATAAGTACACATCAGTAGTAACATGATTAGTTAGTGCAACTGGAGACCAGTGGTGATAAAGAAAGAAGCTTAATGTACACATAGTAAGTCACTTCTGGTCTTTTCTGTTTTTTTTTTTTAAGACGGAGCCTCAAGCTATCCCCCTGGGTAGAGTGCCATGGCATCACAGCTCACAGCAACCTCCAACTCCTGGGCTCAAGCGAGTCTCCTGCCTCAGCCTCCCAAGTAGCTGGGACCACAGGCGCCCGCCACAACGCCTGGC
>CAUYTI010097834.1:0-13264 GCA_963575145.1 Galago senegalensis
TTTTTTTTTTTTTTTTGAGACAGAGCCTCAAGCTGTCCCCCTGGGTAGAGTGCCATGGCATTACAGCTCACAGCAACCTCCAATTCCTGGGCTCAAGCGAGTCTCTTGCCTCCGCCTCCCGAGTAGCTGGGACCACAGGACCCCGCCACAACGCCTGGCTATTTTTTGGTTGCAGCCGTCATTGTTGTTTGGCGGGTCCGGGCTGGGGATTCGAACCCGCCACCTTAGGTGTACGTGGCTGGCGCCTTAGCCGGTTGAGCTTTAGGCACCGAGCCAAAATCTTTCTAGTCTTATCAAACACTCGGCCATTCTCCAATATCCTTTAATGAAAAACAAAGCAATGTGGGTAGGAGCCGCTCCACTACATAGAAGGTACATGGAAGCTTCTAACCCCCAAGCGTCATTGCGAAAAGCAATCGTTCGGAATAATAGCAACTCTTTAGCTGTCCAAAAGCTTTGTGCAAACATTTGTAATGATGGATTAAAACATGCGTAAAGTGGCGGTTAACCCTATTAGCTCTAAAACCACACTCTTTTGCAGTATTAACGGAGGCAAATATTCTCATTTTGGAAGAACTGGTTGGTTGAGGTAAACCCATTTAAAAGAAAAAATGTCAATTACATTCTATCAGCATTTGTGAGTATGTATGATGTGAAAATTATCACAGTGGTAAGAACTGCAAAAGAGGCAAACTACTTTGAACTACTTTCTTTTCCAAAACCTCCCCAGCAGATCAGTGGCAAGCCCTATTAACTATCCTAGCCTGGATTTAGACCCTGACTTGCACTCAGTTCCAGCCTCGTTTCTAACCTTGCTTGCTCATCTTTCCACAATCCATCTGCCTCCTGCTGCCATAGCCATCTTCCGAAAACACCAGCTACGTCATGTTGCCCGCCTGCTAAAGTTCTTCAGTGGTGCCCTACAGCCTTCAGAACTAATCTCAAACTCCTCTGCATTGCAAAACCCTTCCTATTCTCATCTTGGTTTCTCCAGCCTCGTTTCTCACCATATGCTCTCATGTGCCTCATATTCACACAGAGCATTTTGAAGTTCTGCAAAATGACCAGCCATCTCCCCCTTCCTCCACGTACCCCTTCCAGACTCACTCCATCTAGGAAGCACCCACTTCTTTCCTCTCCCCTCCCCACCAGACTCTTCTCGTCCTTTCCCAGTCTTTTCCTATCTTGAGTTGATCACATCGAGGTGCTGGGTAACCGCAGCACCCACTTATTCCTCTGCTGTGATTTCCCGATTAACTTGTAGTTGGTTAACTGTTTCTATCCATCACTGGACTAGAAGTCACTTACAGACAAGAATGATTTTTTTCTTTTCTATATCTTTAGGAGTCAGCACAGTGCCTGCCTCATGGCATAGACTCAATGTCAGACATACAGTCTAATCCACTTCCCAAATATCACTTAGGAGTCTCTCCTTCTTCATCCCCACTGTTATTGTACTAACTCAGGTCCTCATTGCTCACCTGGGTTCCTAAAACAACCTCTGTCACCAGCTGTTTTTAGTCCTCCCTAGTACCAATTCATTCCTTACGCTGCCAACACTCAGAATTTTTAAGTCATTTTATTCAATGGAATGACTTTAAAATAATTCTCATTATATTAAGAATAAAGCCCCCCCATTTTTTTTTAGAGTGCCACGGTGTCATCATAGCTCACAGCAACCTCAGCTCCATGGGCTTAAGCAATCCTCCTGCGTCAGTCTCCTGAGTAGCTGAGACTATAGGTACCTACCACAATGCCTAGGTAGTTTTCTATTTTTAGTAGAGACAGGGTCTTGCTCTTGCTCAGGCTGGTCTTGAACTCTCGGGCCCAAGGGATCCACTCATCTTGGCCTCCCAGAGTGCTAGGATTACACGTATGAGCCACTGTGCCTGGCCCTGTCTCCCATTGCCCAGCATGACTCACATCCATCATAGCCACGTACTCCACAAGTGCCTTGCTCTTTCGGATTAGCTCTGCTGGTACTCTCTCCCCCTACTCCACCCCTGCTAACACCTAATCATCCTGTAAGAGCACATCCTCTCAGAAGGATCCACATCCTCTTGTTGAAGCTCAGAAAACAATATCCCAAAGTGAAGTCCTCAGAAGTAGCTTCAGAGAAACTTTCTCTCTGACCTCTCCTGCCCTCTTGTCACTCAGTCCCATTCTCCCCTTGAGGATAGCTATAGAAGCTAGAATGAATCCCTCTTCCCTAAGGTAGGTCACATAGACCAGAGACGCCTTTCCCCATAGCCAGCCATAAAACTTAAAAATATTACTCTAACTTTCCCTCCACTTTTCTGTGTAAAAACTGGCCATGAAGAAATTATCTAACCTATCTTGTTTGAGTGTAGGTCATAAGACCCTCATTCCAGATAGCGCCCTGCCCCAGGCTCAGAAGGACAGCATGGTGCTTGGAGGGGCCAAGAAGAATCCAGACAGACAGGCCTTGCTGGGTGTCCCTGCTCAGGCTATTAACTTAGATCAAACCCTTCCTGTCCAACCATATTGCTACATAGCTGTTCACGCTTTATCTAACCTGAGCATAAAAATAGATAATTTCCCCTCTATCTTTGGGCCTTCATTCCAAAGGCTCCCATGTACATGTTAAGTACATTGGTATGCCTTTTCTCCAATTAATCCATCTTTCACAAGTTGACTTTTTACCTCTTACTCTCCTAGTTACTGTATCATAATTGTTGTTTTTCTATTATTCCTCTCATACAATTCCTTAAGGATAGGGATTTTATCATATTTATTTCTTTAATTGCTGATCAATAAATATTTGTTGAACAAGTAAATAAGGGACATATTCAATATCACTAACATATATTATATATACACATAATATATATAATTTTTAAAAACCTTTTAGTTGATCTAAGAACCCCCAGTGGATTTTAGGATCCCAGTTAAACAGCAGGCTCAGAACAGAAGTGTCATATTCATATTCCTTCCAAGAAACATTTTAAAAATACTGTGTTCCTTTTATAAACTAAGAAACTATTGCTAGGGTTGATCTTCTTTACCTTAGTTGTCTAGTCTTAAACTGATTCCTGTAAGGAGCAGTGTGGGCAAGTTAGAGTATTAGAACAGTTCAGTGATCGTCCCCACACAGAAGTATCAGTTTGAGCAGCTATCTATTCATGAAAATACCTTCCCAAGAACTAAGGAAACCAGGTAAGAGATTACAGCACCTGGGTGTAGCACAGAAATAAGCAAAGATGCATGGAAGTGGCAGGAAGGACAATCAAAACATATTAAAACTTTATTTACTGAGCATGATGCACTATGCCTATGTTATTTCATATAATTTTTGTTTTTTGAGACAGAGTCTCACTTTGTCACCCTCAGTAGAGTGCCCTGGCATCATAGCTCACAGCAACCTCAAACTCTTGGGTTTGGGTTATCCATTTGCCTCAGCCTCCCAAGTAGTTGGGACTACAGGTGCCCACCACAATGCGTGGTTATGGTGACTGGGTCTCACTCTTGCTCAGGTTGGTTTCAACCCCCTGAGCACAAGCGATTCACCCGCCTTGGCCTCCCAGAGTGCTGGGATTACAGGTGTGAGGAATGGTGCCTGGCCTATTTCATATACTACTCATTGCAAACTTGTAGACAAGTGTTATCTTCAACTTACAAGTGAGGGAAAGTGAGCCTGAAAGAAGCCAAACATTATGTCCGAGGGCGGTTTCCCCTATGTTCTTTTCAAGGAATGTTATAGTTTCTGGTCTTATATATGAGATCTTTTACCCATTTTGAGTTGATTTTTGTGTATGGTGTAAGAGAATGGTCCAGTTGCCTTCTTTGCATGTGGAAATCCAGCTCTCCCAGCACCTTTATTGAAGAGACTATCTATCCTTTCTACATTGTTCACTTGGTATCCTTGTTCAAATTTAGTCCAAACTTAGTTGACAGTGCATACTTAGATTTATTTGTGGGCTCTCTAGTCAGTTTCACTGGCCTATGTATTTGTTTTGATTACTATAGCTTCGTAATAGTTTTATTTTATTTATGTTTTTAAGACAGAGTCTTACTTTGTCACCCTCAGTAGAGTGCCATGTTGTCATAGGTCACAGCAACCTCAAACTCTTGGTTTCAAGTGATTGTCTTGCCTCAGCCTTCCAAGTAGCTGGGACTACAGTCACCAGCCATAACATCCAGCTATTTTTAGAGATGTGGTCTCACTCTGGCTCAGGCTGGTTACAAACCTGTGAGCTCAGGCAATCCACATGCCTGGGCCTCCCAGAGTGCTAGGATTATAGGCGTGAGCCACTGAGCCTGGCCTTGTAATAATTTTATTATAATAATTATTATTATTTTAGAGATTTTATTTATGTTTTTAAGACAGAGTCTTACTTTGTCACCCTCAGTAGAGTGCTGTGGTGTCACAGCTCATAGCAACCTCCAGCTCTTGGGTTGAGGGGATTCTTTTGCCTCAGCCTCCCAAGTAGCTGGGACCACAGGCGCCCTCCACAACGCCTGGCTATTTTTTTGTTGCAGTTTGGCTGGGGCCAGGTTTGATCCCACCATCCTCAGTGTATGAGGCTGGCACCCTACTCACTGAGCCACAGGTGCCTCCTGGTCTTGTAATAATTTTAAAACAGGAAGTGTGATGCCTCCAACTTTTTCTTCCTCAGAATTATTTTGGTTATTCAGGGTCTTTTATGGTTTCACATGACTTTTAGAATTTTTTTTCTATTTCTGTGAGGAATGCCACTGGGATTTTGATAAGAATTGCTCATTGGCACATTCTGTGTGGTGACACTGACAGTATTAAGATGAGCTGAACTCAGGGCTGTGCATGGTGGCTCACACCTGTAATCCTAGCTAACACTCTGAGAGGCTGAGGCTGGTGGATTGCCTGTGCTCAAGAGTTTGAGCCCAGCCTCAGCAAGAGTGAAACCCCATCTCAACTAAAAATAGAAAAAACTAGCTGGGCATAGTGGTGCATGCCTATAGTCCCCGCAACTGGGGAGGATGAGGCAAGGGGATTGCTCAAGTCCAAGAGTTGGAGGTTGCTGTGAGCAATGATGCCACAGCACTCTACCAAGGGTGACAGAGTGAGACTCCGTCTCCAAAAAAAAAAAAGTACTGAACTCAGTTTTTTTTTTTTTGGAGACGGAGTCTCACTGTGTCACCCTTGGTAGAGTGCTGTGGCATCAGAGCAAACTCCAACTCTTATTATTATTATTTTTTTAGAGACAATCTTATTTTGTTGCCCTTGGTAGAGTGCTGTGGCATCACAGCTCACAGCAACCTCCAACTGCTGGGCTCAGGTGATTATCTTGCCTCAGCCTCCCTAGTAGCTGGGAATATAGGCTTCCGCCACAACGCCCAGCCATATTACTGTTGCAGTTTGGCCGGGGCTGGGTTCGAACCTGCCACCTTCGGTATATGGGGTGGCGCCTTACCCACTTAGCCACAGGCACCGCCCGCAAACTCTGACTCTTAGGCTTAAGCGATTCTCTTGCCTCAGGCTCTGAGTAGCTAGGACTACAGGTACCCGCCACAATGCCTGACTATTTTTTTTCGGTTGTTGTTGTAATTGTCATTGTTGTTTGGCAGGCTGGGGCTGGGTTTAAACCTGCCAGCTCCGGTGTATGTGGCTGGTGCCCTAGCTGTGAAGCTAAGGTGCTGAGCCTGAACTCAATATTTTAATGAAATGTTGATTTTCTGACTGTCCCAGTATTGCTGATTGGTAATTTGTGGCATTAGTGTCTGGAGCATAATGGAAGCCTGAATATTTGATAAATTACACGTTTATTTAATTTCCATTCAGAATTTGCCTGTCTTTTCCAATACACAGTAGAACCTCTGTAAGCTGACCACTCGAGGGACTGTAACAAACTGGTCAACATATGGAGGGGCCCAACATAAGGAACTAGGCCTACTGTGCTGATAGGTACAGGTGGTGCATGTCCAGTCTATGACAATTAGGTCAACTGAAGGAGGTGGTCAGTGTAGGGAGGTGGGCAACTATGGAGGTTCTCCTGTATACAATTTGTACCATTTTACTTTTCTCCCTATTTTGAAGTTATTCTTATTTGCCCCCTTTCAATTGCAGCCATATATCCATGAATTCCTGAAAATCACTGTGTATATGTCCCGAGAAGTACCTGCTTTCTCCCTATTTTTGTTTTTTAACTTTTGTTTGTTTTTTTGAGACAGAGTCTCACTGTGTCCCCCTTGGTAGAGTGCTGTGGCATTATAGCTCACAGCAACTTCCAACTCTTGGGCTTATGTGATTCTCTTGCCTCGGCCTCCCAAGTAGCTGGGACTATAGGTGCCAACCACAATGCCTGGCTATTTTTTGGTTGTAGTTGTTATTGTTGTTTGGCAGGCCTGGGCTGGGTTCCAACTTACCAGCTCCGGTACATGTGGCTGGCACCCTAGCGCTTGAGCTACAGGAGGTGAGCCTTAACTCTTTTTTTATTTTTTTTTGAGACACAGTCTCACTGTCTATCCCTACGTAGAGTGCCACAGTGGCATAGCTCACAGCAACCTCAAATTTCTGGCCTCCATGTAATCCTATTGCCTTACCCTCCCCAGTAGCTGGGACTACAAGTGCGTGCCACGATCCCTGGCTAATTTTTCTACTTTTAGTAGAGATAGGATCATGCACTTGGTCAGGCTGGTCTTAAACTCCTCAGCTCAGCCAATCCACCAGCCTCATCCACCCCGCACAGAATGCTAGGATTACAGGTGTGAGCCACCAAACCCAGCCCTAGTTTTTCTTAATATTTTAATCTCCACATCACATCCTTTCAGAGCCTTATGTAGGTAGAGAAAGGAATCAAAGTCAAGGACTGAACAGGTGATTGAGAACCATTATGCCTTCTTTTTTTCTTCAAGCCCTTGGCATTTCTAAAGTGTTAGACTGACATGCATAGTGTGAGAAATAGATGTAGAAACATTTAGTTTCAAGTTTCAAATAATTTAAAGTGGAATAATATACAGATGTTTTTGTTTTTATCAATAAAAAAATCGAGAAACAAATTCTGAAAACAGCCTTCAAAAATGTGAGTTTGCAGGAAGTGTTTCATGATAGTACTCAGAAGGCTACTCTCTTATAAAAATGCTTCTCAAATGCACTGACAACGTTCTTACATTAAAAGGATTAATTTAAAAATATAGCGCACTCTCTTCTTCCTCCTTCCTTCTCTTGTTTTTGTTTTAAATGGTCTCTGGATTAGACTGAGGTTCGTTGTTTTATCCATTGAACACTCTGTGCCAGCTCATCCTTATTTTAGCACCTTAGGGAAGTAAGTTATCATAACTAGCAAACAAGTCATCTGGGGAATAAACAGATAATACACAAATTAGTGATGAGAAAGTCCAGCAAGGTAAAGGGGGTGATCCACGTTTTAGAGCAATGGTAGGCTTTGTAAACTTTGAATGCCTGTGGCATTAAACCAAAAAGCAAAAGAAGAAACAAGCCTGGGTTTGTACATACTACGATCTCTAGGATGAACATGGTGTACAAACAGGAAGGCCGGGTGCAAAGTTGCAGGTATATCTAATCAGAGCCTTTACACATGCATGTGTTTAATTGCCACTGTGCCTGGGACCCCATTATTTCTGATGCACCTTTGCTGCCTTAGGCTTGTGAGATTTGTTGGTCTAAAAATCTGTCATCCTTCATTAACAATTAGTTATTTAGGAGTCTCCAAACAACCTATGCTTGTGCCACAATCTGGCTTCAGTTTGAATATGGAGCAATTTATATGTATTCTGTCTGTACAAGAACCAGTTACCATCTGGGACTACATCATTCCACCCAAATGAGAAACGTGCAAATCTGTGAGTTGTTATGCACTGAATTGTGGACCCCTAAATATCATATGTTGAAGTCCCAACACTTATAATATGCCTCAGAATGTGACTGTATTCAGAGAGGAGTTTTTAAAGAGGTCAGTAAGCAAAATAAGGTCCTTAGAGTGGGCCCTGATCCAATCTGACTGGTATGTTTATAAGAAGAGGGAATTGGGACACAGACTCATGTAGGTGGAAGACCAGGTGAAGTCACAGGGTGAAGGTGGCCACATGTAAGCCACACAGGGAGGTCTTAGCAGAAACCCTACCAATATCTTGATCTCGATCTTCTAGCCTACATGGTTGTCAGAAAATAAATTTTTGTTGATTGAGCCGCGCGGTTTGTGGTAGTTTGTGATGTAGTCCTAGCAAACTAATACAATTGGCTCCCAACTATGTGTTGAAAGGGTTGTGGATGTGCCATCAGACGCATTCAATTTAGATAATATAGTGCAGTAACAAAGAAGAAATCCTCCAAAATGATCAATTTTGACAATGTAGTTTTTCTGGTATTAATAATATCAATTATACTGTACTAAGGAATAAGACCCTAGAAATTCCATGTGATGACCTTTGGACAGTTAATGAAATACATATGACCCTAGGCCATCTTCTGACCCCAAATCAATTTATCGATATGTAACATTAATACAATTGAAGTCTTTTTCTTCGGGAAACCTCTAATTAAAATTTCATAAATGAGAAAATCAGTCATAAACTAAAAATGTATAAATTCATTTAAAAATCATGAATCTGATGCTGTTATCTGAAAAATAATTATGTTTTGGAGATATTTCTCCCTCCTCTATCCTATGCAGAAACTATGGAGCAAGACTATATAAGTAGAAAAGGAACAGGAAAAGTGTTCATTGGATTTTAATTAAAATGTTATTTGTTGAGTGTTGTGCTTGTCTAGATGAAAAGACGTGTATATGTCATAAAAACTAATTAAGACTGCTTTTTATTCACAAAGAGAAACAGCTGGATTTTAACATCTGGGGGTATTCAAGATCGATGATCACTAAGAAAAAGAAAATCCATAGAGAAGAAAATAAAAATTTGGCTTACTCATCAGTCATAAAAAACATTCCCGGTGTAAAGCCACTCTTCCAGTTATTAGAAAGCTTAACCTCTTGATTAGATACCACTGCAGCAGAATATTTTAGATCTGAAATTAGGAACTTGCACAAGATAACCGTTTATCCATACTGCTGCCAGTCAGCATGGTTAGGGACTAGGGACCACGAACCCTTTGCCTATTCTAACTTCTGGAATTCTGAGGTAGGATAATATGATGGTGACCAAAATGGTTCACCACTTCGTCTGTGCTTTGCTTTGAAATGCAACTCGAAACTTCTCTGAGAATGAACCTTGGAAAAGGCAACTTCTCATGACAGATTCATTGATAGTCCCAAAGGAGAGGAATCAGCCCTTTGGAAAACAAATCAGCAGGAATAAAAAGAAAGTAATGATTTTAAACTTTGCCTAGTTTTGGGCCCTGACACCTTTTCTTAGCTGTCAGTGAAAATAACTGTGATTTTTAGAAAACATAAAAACTTCAAATTCCTTCTCCCCAAATGGTAGAATTTCTCAGTCTATGGTCAAGATCTAAGAAGCATTTCCAAAGGCTGGGTATGGTGGCTCACACCTGTAATCCAGCACTCTGGGAGGCCAAGGCGGGTGGATTGCTTGAGTTGAGTTCAAGACCAGGCTGAGCAAAAGTGAGACCCCATCTCTAAAAATAGCCAGGCATTGCAGTGGGCGCCTATAGTCTCACCTACTCTGGAGGCTGAGGCAAGAGGATCACTTGGGCTCAAGAGTTGGAGGTTGCTATGAGCTGTGATAACATAGCACTCTATTGAGGGTGACAAAATGAGACTCTGTCTCAAAAAAAAAAAATATTTCCATCATCCATGAAGCAACAGAACACAATTGTAAAATGTGGACAGACCACCCAAATTATGCTGCCAGAAATAACGATCCTTCCTAATTAAAAGTAAGTATAAAGACCCTTCACCATCCCTTCTGGCACACCTCAAGCAGGTGGGCACATTTCTGAGGCAGAGAGATCACAGGCTTCCCTCTCCCTACCCTCCTCCAGCCCCCAACTCAATCAATAGCCATTTGAGAATTGCAACTCCCTGAAAGAAACTGGGCAGGATCTAGGAAGAAGTGGTCCATTGTGTCCTGGGATACAAAAATCCCACTGTGCCCCCAACTCCAGAGCATGATAAAAAGAAGGGACAAGGACAGGCAGTGCACACTGAGGTGGCAGCTTTATGTGTGTCCCATCTTTTCAGAGTATTGGAGCTCTGGAAGATGAGAGGAGGAGGAAAATACACTGTCATATTCTTTCAGAGATGCAGTAGATGAAATTCTGCGGGTTATTAGAAAGGGGTCTAGGTCAGGGTTTTTCACCTTTGCACTATTAACCTTTGGGGCTGGATGATACTTTTTTGTGGGGGCTGACATGATAGTCAGTAGCGTCTCTGGCCTCTACTCATTAGATGCTAGTAGCACCCTCCTCCCAAAGTTGTAACAACCAACAATATCTCCAGACAATGCCAGACGTCCCTTGGAGGCAAAATCACTCTTGGTCAAGCACCCCTGGTGTAGGTGAAGAAGACAGTCAAGACATAATGAGTAATAGGCTGCCCAACAGAAAAAACGATCTAGGTTTATAGATCAAGATGGATCACTGAGTTCTGGGCAAAACTACAGCTGCTGATACTTATTGAGAGCTCAGTACATACCAGTTCTTACTGCTTCCCCACATCATTTCATTCAGCCTCAGACCACCCTAGGAGGTAGGTGCTACCATTTTTTCCACCTTACATTTGAAGAAATGAAGACACAGAAAGGTAAGGTAAGGCCCCACTGTCACGTGGCAAATCTGATTTAATGCCAGTCTGATTCCAGAGGCAGCTTTCTAATCACAAAGCTATAACAATGTACAACCCGTACTATGGGGTGCTTTATAAACTGCAGGGCACTTTCCCAGTTCAGTTTTATTTCTCTCCCTGAATCACCTACAGGTTTAACCTAAGGCAGATGAAGAGTCTATTTTGACCAAGGGGACAGAACAGTTGTAGTACCAGACCCACCAGGGGGGCCTGGCATTATTAACAATCTTAATGTGGTAAGTCTAGAATCTGAAATACCTAAATTGAGCCACAGCCTTCCTCTTCCTCCCTCTACATTGTCCTATAGCCCTGGCATCTGCCTCAAAATTTTCTTAGGTATTCCAGATAACCTGAACCCCATTCATCCATTTGGCTGAGAAAGGGGTCTGGGTCAGGATTTTCCCTTAGTCTAGTTTTTGCCAGTTGCCTGCCCAAGACAACATATGTAAGTATGCTCTTGAGACATAGCTTTCTTTGTGGGACCAACGCTCATCAAGCCTGAAGTTGCTGTCCCTCGGCACACAGTATTTGGGGTCCTTAACACTTCCTTAGCCCTTAGGAACAAGCCCTATATCACAGTCAGTCCTGATTTTGGTCCCTCCCAGTCAGACTTCCACCCTCCTTCTCCAGCTCTCTCAAAGTTTGTATGTGACTTCTTGCCAATTAAGGCAGGGACACTATTAGCCTTCTTGTTCTGTTTTTGTTGTTTATTTTAAAGTGTTATTTTTGATCCTCCAAAGAACTTATGTAGCAGGCAGGGTATATGCTATAATCCCGCTGAGCAGAGAAGCAAAGTGACTTTACCAAATGCCATAGTGCTAGAATTGGCAAAGCCAAGAAAATCTATGAGATCTGTGGTTTTGTAGGTAGTGAAACCATTTTCAGGGCTTGATAGGCCTTGAAAAGTCATCAGGTCTTCTCTTCTTCCTTGTACACTGGGGAAAAAAATCATCCAGTCCAACAAAGAAAACGAAGCTTGGATCTCCTCCATACCACCTCTGCCAAGTAGTTAACTGGCCTGTGTTTGAACTCTGTCCCTCACATGATGGTCGGCTCCCTCTCTGGCTAGTTCTGGTGGTCATCTGCTTGATTGTTCTGAAACCCTTTAATTCATCCAACAAATATTTTACAGCCCCATCTGTGCACCAACAGGTGCTGTGTGGCTCCTGAGGTGATTTCTGGAGGTAACTTTAGTTAAAGATAGAAAGTCAAAAGTTCTGCAAGAGCTGTTCTGATAAAGTGCTACAGAAGCTGTCAAAGTTCTTTGTCCTACTGCTCCCAAGTTGTCTTGCTGTGTAGTTTCTGACTATTTGCTTTGAGGTAACCACGCTCATTATACTACATTCCAAACTGACCAGACTATTCACTAAAACCCATGCTGCCCTTCGGAAAGACAGTTTTATGACTAGAATTCTACTCTTTTTTGTTGTTGTTGCAGTTTGGCTGGGGCTGGGTTCAAACCTGCTACCCTCGCTATATGGGGCCGGTGCCCTACTCACTGAGCCACAGGTACTGCCCTAGAATTCTACTCTTAAATGTCTTCTGCCATGGAAGAAGAAATAAAGAACTACTTGAAATAGTTCTTTATTGTTAATTTTTTAAATTAAATCATAGCTGTGTACATTGATACTGTCATAGGGTACAGTGTGCTGTTTTTATACACAATTTGAAATATTTTCATCAAACTGGTTAACACAACCTTCATGTCATTTTCTTAGTTACTGTGTTAAGACATTTATATTCTACATTTAGAAAGATTCACATGTACCCTCACTAGATTAAAGATTTAAACTTAAGACATGAAACTATAACAATACTAGAAGAAAGTGCAGGGAAAACACTTGAAGAAATTGGCCTGGGTGAAAATTTTATGAAATACACTACTGGGACCTCATCAAATTAAAAAGCTTCTGCACAGCCAAGAACACAGTAAGTAAAGCAAGCAGACAGCCCTCAGAATGGGAGAAGATATTTGCAGGTTATGTCTCTGATAAATGTTTAATAACCAGAATCCACAGAGAACTCAAATGTATTATTAGCAAGAAGAGAACAAGTGATCCCCTCTCAGGGTGGGCAAGGGACTTGAAGAGAAACTTCTCTGAAGAAGACAGGTGCATGGCCTACAAACATATGAAAAAATGCTCACCATCCTTAATCATCAGAGAAATGTAAATCAAAACTACTTTGAGATATCATCTAACACTGGTAAGATTAGCCCATATCACAAAATCCCAAAATCACAGATGCTGGCGTGGTTGTGGAGAAAAGGGAAAACTCCTACACTGCCGGTGGGATTGCAAACTAATACGTTCCTTTTGGAAAGATATCTGGAGAACACTTAGAGAACTAAAAATAGAACTGCCATTTGATCCTATAATTCCTCTATTAGGTATATATCCAGAAGACCAAAAATCACACTACAATAAAGATATTTGTATCAGAATGTTTATTTATTATTTTTAATTGTGGTAAATACATATAACATAAAGTTTGTCATCTTGACCATTTTAAAGTGGACAGCATTAAGTACATTTATATTGGGCAACCAT